>ML241920.1:0-17706 GCA_005239495.1 Nicotiana undulata
AACTACCGGCCCACACAAGTCATAAGGCACGAGTAGTCGCTATGGGAAGATTCATTCACGGGAGCGGAGTCCCAACACACGAAACGACCGACTGGGTCGTTACAATTCTATTTCAAATAAGTTTTAAGTAAATTCGTGAAGGTGATAGGGTAAGCGAATCGAAGAAAATGAATTTCATCAAAATTTAACATTTTAAAATAAAATAAGGTCCAAGCTAACATGGACTAGTGCCATACAAGGTACCACATGACCATGATAGTAAGGTATATAAAGTGCGTTAAAAGTAAGTAGTATTTTAAGTAATTTGAAATTATTCTTAATTATGTGAATAATTTATTAAAATTGTGGGAATAATTATGATTAAGTGAAAAAAGATCTTTTTTAAGCTGCCACTTGGCATCAATCTAAGCCAATGTGGCAATATGCATGATGTGTCATAAGGCATGAGATGCATTGTTTACACGTATAGAATTTTTGGATAATTACCTTTGCTTGGTCTCTTTAGTGATAATATTACTTGGAGAATATGAATGGAGTTATAGCATGCTTGCCACTTTAGATTATAGACCAGCAGTGTTGGGTGATTAACAAGTTCAGTGATTATTCATTATTGCAAGTGTTATCTTTCAATGGAGTGGATATTAGTCGAATAAAATATAATGTGCTATGATATCAAGAATATCATACAGATTTTTCTCTACTTCGGTCTGCCGTTATGTGTTTTCGCAATTGACGTGTATTAAAGGGATTGTCAAGAGAATCGACTCAGGTATGTTAAGGCTATCCCTTCTTTCTTTTGGCACGATCTATACGACACAAAAGAAACGAGCAAATGCATAATTTCCATAAATGACTCTATTCATAGAAATACTAAAGATGCTTATGTTCTTGATTCCCCATGTGTCATATAATTCTATCATCTGTTCATGGGTCTCAGAAAATACACAAGTTGATAAAGTTTATTTCATGATATTAATCAAATGCATAATGGTCTTATGACACTGTGAAAGATTTTATTGACGTACTTCTCATGCATTGCATTCATTTATATTGATCCATGACCAGATAGCGTTATATACGCATATATATGTGTGTGTGAGTGCGCGCGCGCGTGCGCGTATATAGAATATGGGAAAAGGTTACGCCGTTATATACGCACCACCACCTGATCAGCTGGTATACGTTGATGATATTACCCACAGTGGCCGAAATGATATAATGGGATACCCTTAGAGGCTTGATGATGTTATGAATGCATATACCCATGCATGGTATGCCATTTATACGCATATGCATGACATTATAATATTAAATGATTCACAGAGCTATTCAAATATACATGTTTAATCTTTTACTCCATGTTTCTCTCATGTCTATTGTTTATTGATTTTTATTCCTTACATACTCGGTACATTATTTGTACTAATGTTCCTTTTGCTTGGGGATGCCGCATTTCATTCCCGCAGGTCCCGATAGACAGGTTGAGAGTCCTCCAAGTAGGCTATCAGCTCAGCGGAAGATGTTGGTGCGCTCCATTTTCTCCGGAGTTGCTTATTTGGTTAGTATGATTTAGACATGTATTGATTGGTATGTCGGGGCCCTGTCCCGGCCTTATGACGTTTATGTACTCTTAGAGGCTTGTAGACATATGTCATGTACGTAAAAGATTGTATGGTCTTGTCGGCCTATGTTCAGTGTACGAGTGATCATTTTGGTCTTATAGGCCCGTATGTCTTATGTATAAGTCGGTGCTACATGTTTTGTTCTAGCTATCCTACGGCAACCCTTCTCCCTCATTTACCTATGATAGCATGATTACGAAAAGAAACGTTATGTTGGTACTCAGTTGAGTAAGGTACCAGGTGCCTGTCGCGGCTCATCACTTTGGGTCGTGACACTATCATTTAAGAATGGCTTGATCCTAGGACCTAGTTCCCTAGGTGACACTATAAATAAAGATTCCAGCAACCATTGCAGGGACATGAATTTTTTGACAAACATATACTATACACATTATTCTAAGCTCAATAACATTTTATTTCTCGCTTATTGTTGTTATTACTGCCTTCGAAATTTGTGCTCCCGAAATCAAGCTATCTGCTATCTCATCTCTATTTTAACGCTAAATCCTACATTTTATTTAATTTATTTATCATTCTGGGATCAAATCGATTCACTTGTCTATAAACCACGTGTATATTCAAATGTACCATTTTACAGGTAAACAGTTTGGCATCCACCGTGGGGTTTAGACAATTGCGTAATTGGGTTGGTCCTTACTAACCCGCTTAAATTCTTTGTCTCTTAGCGAAAGATCATAAAAATAGCAGATAACGGCGTCAACAACACGCACAACATCGAGTCCCAAGAAAATCTACATCAACACAAAGATTCAATCAGGGGTACCCGCGATGAGGGCGTATCCACGCTGGTCCATGGCGGACAGTATCTACAACATGTTCGAGAGGAAACTTCTGATGATGCTGAAGATGAACACGTTGTGGAAACAGTGAAATCTTAAGGGAGCAACAAAATGATATTATGGGCTACCTCTCACGACAAGATCATGTCATGACGGAGTTAAAGCAAGCGTTGCCTGGCGCTTCCAACAACATGAATGGAAGAGGTCCAGTTGCTCCTGGTTCTCCCGCAAACAAAACAACACATTGATAACAACACTCTGAGGGGTGAGGTTGACTTGGACAGGGCCGAGGGGAACGCGGCGGAGGGGGTAACAACAATGAGAATGATCCCTTTAAAGTTGAACACATGTGGTTTATGAGGGAAATAAACGCTCGAATGGATCAAATCTCAGGCGCACCACCGGTGTTGAAAGGACCGGACTCTAAGAAATACACTTAGTTACCATTCAAACCAAGCACGACATCGGAATACAATTGGGCTTCGGATCCTCAGGAGCACATTGTAACGCCCCTAACCTTGGGAGGCGTGGCTGCCACCTAGTGCCGTGCTGACCTGAGCGAACCACTCTGTAACTCTTTTTTTTGTAACTATCATGGGCCAACATAGCCACAACTCGTAATGTACAACTGTAAGTGGGAAAACACTATATCACTCAACCCTTTTTTTTTTCTTAAAACATGAATACATATGGGCCGTCAAGGCCTCTGACATACTGTACAAGATGAACCTCTGTATACAAAGACTCTAAGAGTATTAGACATCAAACAGGACAGGGTACCGACCTACCCATAAGACTTTAGCAAAACTCTAACACGATGACCTATAGACTTGGATGCACTCCGAATGAGGTGGAGTCTTACCGATCATTTGTTAAATGCCAATCTCGTCTACTATGAGGGCTCGTCAAACTGATTGTATATACCTGCAGGCATGAATGCATCATCCCCAACAAAAGGACGTTAGTACGAATAATGTACTAAGTATGTAATGCAGAACTGAAACACAACAATAAGTCAACATTAATTAAAGACATATAAGAATCAACCTGAATCTCTGAAGTGCCACCGTATATGCATACTTATTATACTCACACACACACACACACACACACATATTCATATATATATATATATATATATATATACAATGCTTCTCTTTAAGACTATTATCCATATTGTATGATGCATGACTGCCCAACTGCTCAGTGGTAACTGTCCGATCGGTCGTAGCGCGGTGGTAAATGCATGACTGCCCGACAGGACGTAGCTCGGTGGTAAATGTGTAACTGCCCAACTGGTCGTAGCTCGGTGGTAAATGCATGACTACCCGACCGGCCGTAGCTCGGTGGTAAATGAATATGCATGATTTCCCAACTGGTGGTAAATAATGATACATAACTGTCCAACCGGTGGTAACTGCCCGACCGGCCGTAGCACGGTGGTAAATGCATGAAGACGCATGTACATGTATCACTATATTATAAACATTAACATCTTTATCAAATACCTCAATTGGGACTTAGAGACATACTTAGACATTCTTGAATATCACTTTTACCGGAATGAATAACATAGACATCCTTAACTGCTAAGAGTAGAACCACTTATGGAATAGCATTACGTTTACGTATCGTTACTTGGATCATGCCAAAAGAAAAAAAGAATAGCCTTAACATACCTGGAGTAGGAAAATATTCGTGTGATATTCTTGAAAAGGCTTACTGTACTCCCTTAGAATTACAAAATTCTGTTGCTATTATGCAGTGCAATTTCGTATGAATTTCCCTATAAATCTAAGAATTGTCGTCGGTATTGTAACGTAAAGTCTTATATGAACTTCAAGAATTCCCTCACTATTTTCTTTTTTCTATATTTCCTTGTAACAAATGGAATTGGATAACCTTTTAAAGATAAGTTAGAGATGGCCAAAATCATCACTTCTTACGTGTAAAATGGCTTAAGATTTGTTGTCCATGTGCCTACTAGTTAGCTTGTCTAAAGGCAAGTCATTTAAGTGTTACTCCATTTGTTGCCACGAGGAAGGGGGTTTAATCTTTATCTACTAACTAATTAGTTAATTAAGTATCTTATTACCCGATAATTAACTAATTACTCACATAATTAAAAATTATCTCAAATTATTTAAAATACTATCCACTTTTAACACACTTTATATGTACCTTACTATCGTGGTCATGTGGTACTATATAAAATCAATACATACACTATTTTTTTTATTAAAACATCCATGTAACAATACGTATATTTTCTCAATTTCTAATTTTCCTAATCTCATATAAAAAGTAAAAAAATTTGTACGCTTAATTCTTAAAATGGTAAAAATATAACCTCCTTGTATTGTGAAAAAAAAAATTCTATCTTTACAATAAAGAAAATCTCATAAAATTTCTCATATTAGGTGTATAATTTATCATATCCGAAAATAGTTATAATGGTAACTAACCAAAATTATACTTATAAAACTTTTACTAAAATACTTTGCTTAAATGAAAATACCACACTAACATAATATCTAGCGGTATCAAGGTTGTAAACTTACGGGGTCTCATAATAATAATGTCTTAAACCCTCTATAACCTCCTAATAGACATAATCCCTTCAAACTCATGTGGATTTACTACGGCACATCCTAATGCTAAGGTACGGGATGTAACACACATCACCGCCACTACAATGGCAGTGAAAGGACGACTTAGCTCCGCAGGAGATTGAATCTATTTTGTTGAAGAGGTTTAGGGAAACCCTCACAAAAGTGAACCTGCCGTAGTATTCACTTTTGTCCGAGCACTCAATAGATTCCTTCGAGATGCTCGCAAGTTCTTTTATCAAGGCCCATGTCGGGGCCAAGAAGAAACAAGCCCTAAAGGACGACATATTCAGAATCGCACAAGGAGAGTCAACGAAAGCACTTTTTCACTCTTTCATATACTAGGGGATTTCACTTGGAAAAGAAAATGTTCCATACTAACGAGCTCGGGTCCATATGAATTGCTGTAGGAGTTCGTGACCAGATTTCAGAAGGAGAGGATGTTTCTACCGCCCGTACGGATGAGTGGGCAGCAGAGACATTTACTAAATGGCTGAATTCTAGGAGTTCTGACGCTTCCTGAAAATTAAAAGAAAGTCTGCTCAAATTTCAGGCAACGATGTGGGTAGATGTTCACAACTATTACGAATCGAAGATAAGAATTGAGGATGACCAGCTCAGTTTCCCAATATCAACCAAGGGTCGGGATTGAGAGAAGAATAAGGAAAAGTTCAAGGATGATTTCGACGTAGACCGACGCTCCTCCAAAGGTCATTTTTTGCCCTACGAGACTCCTGAAGAACGTGGCAGAGGTTTTCGATCGACGAATTGATTCGCTACTGATAGAAGCACTGATCACGGCCGGAATAAAAAATCATTGAAATACAAATAAGTACCGAGCTCTTGAGACTCCACCTATCCCAGTATGTTCGAGTACAATTTCAACGTCAGCATAATAGAACTGGTTTCGGCAAATAGAAACATTAAAGAAGCTTAGTTCCAAATGTTTATGAGATCTGATCCCAGTCAGAGGGATCCCAAATCTATGGTGTAAGTATCACGGGACTAATGGTCATCGGACAAGGACTGCTGTCATTTGTGAGGAGGTGGCAACACTGCTAAAAAATGGCCATCTCAGAGAATTCTTAAGCGACTGGGCTAATAATAACTACGGTCGCAATCAGGATAAAGCATAACCCTCAAATATATGAGAAGATCCCCCTTGCCTAACGATCAACATGATTTTCGGAGGGAACGAGATTAATGGTGTAACTTTCTCAATAGCAAAAGAAATAAAGGTATCGGTCACCCAGGGCAAGGGACTTCGGGAAGTCGCCGAGGACGACATCATCTTCAGGGAGGAAGATAAAGATGGACTATCCTACCGCACAACGATGCCCTGGTAATCTCTCTTAATGTTTTAGATTTTAAAATAAATCGTGTTTTGGTGGACCCAAGAAGTTCAACCAATATTATCTATGGAGAGTGCTTGAATAAGCCAAGCTGATCGGAGTATCATTCCGGCCAGAAAGCTCCTCGTCGGGTCCAATTTAGCAAGCGTAATAACCCGAGGGGAGATTCTGCTACATGTGAATGCCGAAGGGGTAATGAAGACAACTCTCTTTGAAGTAGTAGACAACAATATGGGCTACAATATTTTTCTTGGGAGACCACGGGTTCATGAGATGAAGGTTGTGCTATCAACATACCATTAACTTCTAAAATTCCCAACTCCGGAGGGAATTAAACAAATAAGAGGAAACCAACGGACAACAAGGGATATCAACACAATCTCAGTTTCCCGCAGCAAAGGGAAGGAGCATGCAGTATAGCAATTACAGAAGCCGGCGCCTGATCTCGAGCCGAACGAAGTCAACAGGGGGAGGAGTCACCAAAATCCTATCAAGTACCAAGATATTATTTACCAGAAGATACGGACGCAACAAAATTCATAACGAAGAACTTGAGCAAGTCGCATTGTTCGAGAAATTCTTAGAGAGGTAGTTCCACTTGGGTACAAGACAAAACCCCGAGCTCAAGTTAGGATTTATTGAATTTCTTAAGTTTAACATTGATTGTTTTCTGTGGTCGCATGCATATATGACAGGTATTATGCCAGAGGTGTCCTTGCGCAAGTTAAGCTTGGATCCTAATATCTCTCCGGTAATGCAGAAGAAACACCCTATTGCCGAGGTCAGAAACAAATTCATCAAAGAAGAGGTAACTCCATTGCTTGATATCGGTAAAATCCGGGAGGTGAAGTATCCTAACTGGATATCTAACGTAGTAGTGGTTGCAAGAAAAGAATAACAAATTTCACATGTGCGTAGATTATAAGGATTCGAATAAGGCGTGCCCAAGACACTTGTTCCCGTTGCCAAACATTGATCAAATGATTGATGCGATGATCGGGCATGAGTTGATGAGTTTCCTCGATGCCTATTTCGGGTACAACCAAATCAAAATGAACCCATAGGATCAGGAAAAAACTTTGTTCATAACGAATTTTGGCACAAATTGCTATAATGTCATGCCTTTCGGGCTTAAGAATGTCAGAGCCACTTATCAGAGGCTTGTAAACAAAATGTATGAAAAGAAAATAGGGAAAATGATGGAGGTTTATATAGATGATATGTTGGTTAAGTCTTTGAACGCATGTGGTCATCTGAAATACCTCCAAGAAAGCTTTAACATCCTAAGAAAGCACACACATGAAGCTTAACCCCGAGAAAGTGCATTCAGAGTCAGCTCGGTGAGTTCTTAGGGTTCCTGGTGTCATAAAGGAGGGATTGAAGTAAATCCCGAAAAAAATAAAAACATCAAAGATATTCTCGACTAGTTGTCAAATGTGAAAGAGGTCAAGAGATTGACCGGAAGACTGGCTGCCCTAATCAGGCTTATTTCCTAGTTTTCAAAGAAGTGCCATCACTTCTTTATGCTTCTGACGAAGAATAACAATTTCAAATGGACTCTGGAATGCTAACTGGCTCTATAAGATTTGAAAAGGTATTTAATCGGGCCCTCCCTTACTATCAAAACCTAATAAAGGCAGACAACTGCTTATTTGCTTAGCGGTCTCGGAGGTGGAGGTAAGTGCTGTTTTATTCCGTGAAGAAGAAGGTACGCAATCTCCTATTTACTATGTTAGTAATTTTAACAGGAGCCGAAACTTGCTACCCACACTTCAAAAAATTAGCTTTAGCTCTCATAGTTGTCACTCGAAGGCTTAGGCCTTATTTTCAATACCACCCGATATTCGTGGTGACAACTTTTCCCCTGCGGAATGTCCTTCACAAACCTGAACTTTCAGGTAATCTGGCCAAGTGGGCAATCGAAATGAGTGAATTTGACATAGAGTATAAACCTAAGACTGCGATCAAGTCATAATTTTTCGCTGACTTGGTGGCTGATTTCAGTCCTGGATTGTTGCCTTTTGCCACAAAAGAAGCGGTGATGGTGTCGGAATCGACATCGAGAGTTTGGACCTTGTTCACGGATGGAGCTTCCAACATAAAAGGGTCCGAGCTCGGTGTAGCATTAATCACGCCTTCAGGAGAAACTCAGAGGCATGCCAAAAGGATTGTTCCCTTGACTAACAATGAAGCGGAGTATGAAGCCTTAATTGCAGGACTCGAGTTGTCCCGGGGACTGGACTACGAGGTCATAGAAATCAAATGTGATTCCCAGTTGGTAGTAAATCAAGTCTACGGAATCTTCGACGCCAAAGAAGAGTTGTTACAATCCCATATTCATGTACGTTAGTTCATGTCATAAGTTAGTCGACATAAATCTGAGAAGGTGTTATCTTTGAGATGATAAGAAGTTAATCATATTGGTCTTAAATGATAAAATAGTGAATATGGGTGATTAACAAGTATTAGAAGTTAAACGAATCAAGGTTGTTGTAACCCGTATTTTTGGTAAACCTAGGGATGCTTAATATTCTCAAGAGGTCGTGTTTTAAGGTATTTGAATCATATAATATCCATATCATAAGTCTTGAAGTCAAACGAGTTACGAAACAAAAGTCGACAAATGTTGTCGCAACTTATGTTCATAATTTTATTTAAACTTTAGGTCAAATATTACTAATCTTTTATCCAAATTTAGTTGGAATTACGGGGTGATCTACCCATCAAATTGAAGATCTATGAGTCTAGTTTCCAACGCATTAAACTATTATCAATACGACATTAGAATAGATACATATATGCATTGTTGCGAGACTGAACAGGCTGCTAGGTGACAAGTAGGTGTGTCACCTACTTGGTTAAATGAGATCCCAAAAGGAGGCAATTTCGGGTCAGCCAAAGATCCCATTTAAAGGCTTATCTACTGCAATATAACCCTCATTATATATCACAAATAACCAGACCTAAACCCCTGCAAACTTCTTCCCAAAAATTATCTACAAATCCTAATTGATTTTATCTCTCTTTCAAGTTCTAATTGGGGGTAAAACCTAGAGTTTGAAGAACCAAGATAAGGGCTGAGTTATCTTACAAGTAATGTAAGTTTACTGCTCTCTTTCATCCTTTTTTCTGCTGTAAATTCATGGTAATTCGTTCTATACTCGTAAGAACTCACGGGACGGTGATCGGAAGCCGTGAGTTCGAGTTAATCACTTGTAGCAGATTGTTTTGTGGACTGTTTTGTGTTGTTGTGGGGCTGCGTGTTTTACTACTGATTTGTTGAGTTTTTGAGGAGGAAGGGTGTGGAGAAACACCATATAGATGTAGGGTGGTGGGCTGGTCGTTCGTCGGAACATTTTCGGGTCATTTTGTGTATGAAGAGATTGGGGTGTGTTGGGATGTTTGGTGATTGTTTTGACTTGTGTGAAGTCATATATATAGGGGAGGTGTTTTCAGTTTCATCGTAAAATATGTTATGGTCGATACATAATAGTTACGACGCTTAAACGATAACGATAGTGTCGTTTCTCTTACTGTAGATCAAGGAGTCGTGACATTTTTATAGCTTGAGGTTGGGCAGTATATATACAAGGTATGTGAGGCTATCCCTATCCTGCTTTTGCACGACTCCAATTGTACATAATGCAATGAACGAGCTTCCAAAGATACTCTACTCTTAGAAGCTAGCAGTACTTACATTGTTTCCCTTTTTATGGAACAATTGATGTTGAGGTTGTTTCTCTTATTATTATGTTATCAATGTTGTTGGTACTTCTTGATTCTTATAAGATTCTTGATGAAGAGTTAGTCCTAATAACGTGTACAGAGAATATCGACCTTACGTCACTCCGAAAGGTTCAGAATATGATTTCAATGAGTCCTGCATGCATTATATATATATATATATATATATATATATGTATGTACGTATCTATTTTACTCTACCGAGATGCGCTATAGTCGGTCGGGTACGACATCTATTGTGCAACCACTGATCAATTGGGTTTTACCGAGCTCCACGTGGCCAGGTACGTTTTACCGAGCCTATTACGGCCGGGTACGATATGATGATGATGTTTCCCACAAAGGCATATGTTTTAAAAGTTTATGTATATATATGTATGTATCACGCATTTCATGTCAGTAGCTTTCAGAGGTACCCAGATGTTAGAGGTAGTATATACTCTATCCCTGTTTACATTACTGCTCTTACTTATGCTTTCCTGCCTCTCAGCACTTTATTCGTACTAACGTCCTTTTTATTTGGGTGACGTTGCATGTCGTGTTGCATGTCCTGATAGACAGGTAGACGCATCTCCCCCACCACAGTAGACTTCCCAGTTCAGCGGTTATTGGCGAGATCCCTTCTCGAGACTTGTTGTGGTCTTGGTATGCATTTTTGTTATAGATATTATGGGTATGTCGGGGCCCTGTTCTGGAAATGTTGCATCACTTATTCTCCTTTAGAGGCTCATAGACAGGTGTCGGCTCATGTTTAGTTTAGTATGCCTTGTCAGATGATTTTTGTTGTATAATCTTTCATGGAAGCGTGGTAGCTCATACCTTATATGTAATTTCTTGGAAGTCTTGTTATCCCATGTTATGCATGTTCATTCCATTATCTTTCATTTTTTGGTGTTTATGTTATTTATAATGATCTCGTCAGCCCTTAAAAATAATAAGGAAGGTTAGATAAAATGTATGTTGGTGCTCGACAAGTATACCCCGGGTGCTAGTCATGATCCTCCAGTTTGGATCATGACAAACTTGGTTTCAGAGCAAGTTTGTCCTAGAGGTTATCTATGAGCGGTGTCTAGTAGAGTTTTGATTATGGATGTGTAGTGCGCCACATTTATATTCAGGAGATCACATGACATCTAGGGTTGTTACCTTCTTCCTGAATCTAGATCGTGCGTAGAGTTTAGTCTTTAGTGTTTCTATCTGATACTAACCTTATTTTCTTTCATCGATGCCTTCGACTAGGAAACAAAAGATTAGTAGACAGCTTGATATAGCTGCGGGAGAGGGTACCAGTCAGGTGCCTCAAGCCAGAGCAGGCCAAAGTGAGGCTCAGAGTGAGATGTCGTCTCATACCTCATCTACTCCGTCTCATCCAGAAGATATTAGGAGGCACCCAGCACCACCAGTTCCTCCGTCTGGCCCTACAGAACAGGATATGTGAAGTGTCATGCAGTTGTTGACTAGCTTGGTAGCTTCTCAGGCTTAGAGGCAGAATACCGGTGCCGTTGATAAACCGAATAGTACGAGAGTTCGTGATTTTATTAAACTATAACCTCCAATGTTTATTGGATCAGACCCCAAGGAGGACCCGCATACTTTTATTGACCAGGTTCATCGTACACTACGGGGTTATGCATGCTACAGATACAGAGGCACTAGAGTTGGCTTCTTATCGGTTACGGGATTTAGCGGTTTTCTGGTATGATATCTAGGAGAGATAAAGGGGTCTGAACGCCCCTCCAGTTTTGTGGAAGGAATTTTCTGAGGCCTTTCTTCGTCACTATTTTCAAGTTGAGATACGACGAGCAAGAGCAGATACGTTCTTGAACATTAGACAAGGTAATACGAGTGTGCGAGAGTATAGTATGCAGTTTGTTTCTTTAGCACGATATGCTCCCCATATGGTTGCCGAGATGAGTGATAGGGTCCATATGTTCATGAACGGCTTGGGACCACATCTGATAAATGAGTGCACGATAGCCTCCTTGGTGGAGGGCATGGATATTTCCCGTATTCAGGCTTATGCCCAGACCCTAGAGGATCGTAAGAGCCAGCAAAGGGTAGATAGGGAGAAGGATAGGGGCCCAACATAAGCGGGCAAGATTTGTAGGGTATTCTGATGACTTCAGAGGTAGTTTTAGGCCCTAGTCTTTAAGGATTTCGGCGCTACCTATAGCTAGTTCTCCTCCACAGTTTCAGAGGCCTCGGTATGATCGATTTACCTATTCTGGTCCAGGCCAGAGTTCACGTGCATCAGGATAACTATATCATAGGGATACTAGTCAGAAAAGACCCCCAACACCCCGTTGTGATCAGTGCGGCAAGGCCCACTTTGGATTGTGTCGTCGAGGTTCTGATGCATGCTATTCTTGTAGATAGCCTGGCCATATGATGCGGGATTGTCCTAATAGAGAAGATGGTGTATGGCTCAGCCAACTGGATCAATGTCTAGTTCTTCCTCATCAGTTCGACCACCAGCACGGGGTTTTCAGCAGTTGACAGGTCGTGGTAGAGGTAGAGGTGCAATGCCGAATTCGAGTGGTGCTCAAAATCGAACCTATGCTCTAGAAGGTTGACAGGATCTCGAGTCATATCCGGATGTTGTTACAGGTATATTATCTGTGTTTTATATTGATGTATATGCGTTGATCGATTCGGGATTTACATTATCATATGTTACACCCTTTGTGGCTAATAAGTTTTGCGTTGAACCTGAATTGATAAGCAAACCACTTGCGGTACCTACTCCAATAGGAGATTCTGTGATTGCTAGAAGGGTATATAAGGGTTGCACAGTGATGATTTGTAGTCGCTAAACCTCGGCGAATTTATTTGAATTAGAAATGGTTGATTTCGATGTGATAATGGGAATGAATTTGTTGGCCTCATGCTATGCAAATGTTGATTGTTGTACGAAGATGGTTAGGTTTCAATTTCTAGATGAACCCGTCATCGAATGGAAGGGGAACATTGCCACGCCGAAAGTTAGGTTTATTTCCTATCTTAAGGCAAGGAAGATGAGCTCAAAAGGTTACATTTATCATCTCGTTCTCGTTAGGGATGCGAAGATGAAGCCGCCTACTCTACAATAAATCCCTGTGGTCAATGAAGTTCTAGATGTTTTTCCCGATGAACTCCTAGGCCTTTCCCCTGAAAGGGAGATTGAGTTTAGCATTGATGTGTTGCCTGACACTCAACCCCTATATATTCCTCCATACAGGATGGCCCTGGAAGAGTTGCGAGAGTTGAAGGCACAATTGAAGGACTTGCTGGATAAGGGCTTCATTAGGCCTAGCACTTCACCTTGGGGTGCACCAGTCTTGTTCGTGCGGAAGAAAGATGGATCATTAAGGATGTGTATCGATTATCGACAGTTGAATAAGTTTACTGTAAAGAAAAAGTATCCACTTCCAAGGATTGATGCCCTGTTTGACAAACTCCAAGGTGCCAAGTATATCTCCAAGATTGACTTATGTTCAAGGTATCATCTGGTGAGGGTTAAGGAGAAGGATATTCCATAGACGGCCTTCCAGACAAGGTATGGGCACTTTGAGTTCTTGGTGATGTCGTTAGGGCTAGCAAATGCCCCAGCAACTTTTATGGATCTCAAGAATACTGTATTCAGGCCTTATCTTGATGTGTTCGTGATCGTATTCATTGATGACATTTTGGTGTATTCTTGTTCTGAGGCGGAACATGCGGGCCACTTGCGGATAGTATTACATACGCTTCAGGATCGTATGTTATATGCTAATCTCTATAAATGTGAATTCTGGTTGTACTCAGTAGCATTCCTTGGCCATGTGATAACTGGCGAGGGTATTAGTGTCGACACTCAAAGGATCGATGCAGTAAAGAATTGGTCGAGACCTACAACACCATCATAAGTTCATAGCTTCCTGGTTCTAGCAAGATATTATAGGCGATTTGTAGATGGGTTTTCCATTATATCCGCACTATTGACTAAGTTAACACAAAAAGTTACTAAGTTCCAGTGGTCTGACACTCGTGAACGAAGTTTTCAGGAGTTAAAGAATCGATTTCCATCTGCGCTAGTGCTCACTCTCCCAGAAGGAACAGAAGGTTATGTGGTACATTGTGATGCCTCAGGTATAGGTTTGGGGTGCGAATTGATGCAACATGGGAAGGTGATTGCTTATGCATCAAGACAATTGAATAAGCATGAAAAGAATTACCCGACCCATGATTTGGAATTGACTGCAGTAATATATGCTTTGAAGATATGGAGACACTACTTATACGGCGTCTATGTTGACATCTACATAGATCATAAGAGTTTACAATGCATCTTCAAGCAGAAGGAGTTGAATTTGAGGCAGCGTAGGTGGCTTGAATTACTAAAAGATTACGATGTCGAGATATTGTACCATCCCGGTAAAGCCAATGTTGTTGAAGACACTCTCAGTCGTAAGTCAATGGGAATCTTAGTACACATTGAGGCAAGTAGGCAGGGTTGACTAAAGAGCTTTATTAGCTAGCCAATATGAAAATCAGATTGTTAGACTCTGATGACGGAGGTGTTACTGTACAGAATACATCAGAATAATCTTTGGTAGCCGAGGTAAAGGCACGAAAATATGAAGATCCTACCTTAGTATGATTGAGAGAGAGCATTCAGCAGCGTAAAATTACGGCTTTTGAGATCGGAGTAGATGGGCACTGAGATACCAGGGCCGATTATGTGTGCCTAATGTGGCAGGGTTGAGAGAGAAGATTATGATTGAGATTCATCAATCCCGATATTCCATCCATTTCGGCTCGACAAAGTTGTATCATGATGTTAAGGAGAAGTACTGGTGGGATAAGACGAAGAAGTCTATTGCAGAATTTGTAGCCTAGTGTCCTAATTGTCAACAAGTAAAAATCAAACATCAGGAACCTAGTGGATTGCTTCAGAATATAGAGATTCCGGCCTGGATATGGGAGGTGATTAATATGGACTTCATTATTGGATTACCTCGCTCTTATTAAAAGTCTGACTCCATCTGGGTGATAGTTGATCGACTTACAAAATGTGCCCATTTTTTGCTAGCTAAGAGAACTTACACAGCTGAAGATTGTGCGAAGTTGTATATTAAGGAGATTGTTATGCTTCATGGTGTGCGGATATCTATTATATCAGACTGAGGAGCGCAATTTGCGGCTATCTTTTGGAGGTCTTTTCACAATGGTTTAGGAACATAAGTGAATCTCAGCACTGCATTCCATCCACAAACAGACGGACAGGCTGAACGTACCATTCAAACACTTGAAGATATGCTACGAGCATTTGTTCTATATTTCAAGGGGAATTGGGATGACCATCTTCCACTCATAGAATTTGCCTACAATAATAACTACCATTACAGTATTAAAATTGCCCCGTACGAGGCACTATACGGGAGGAAATGTAGATCACCACTTGGATGGTTCGAAGTCGGTGAAAAAGAACTATATGGGCCAGATTTGATTCACCAAGACATTAAGAAGGTCAAATTTATACAAGAGCGGTTGAGGACGACACAAAGCATGAAAAAGTCTTATTCTGATGTCCAACGTCGTGATCTGGAGTTTGAGGTTGGTGATTGGGTTTTCTTGAGGATCTCGCCGATGAAGGGTGTCATGCTTTTTGGGAAGAAGGGTAAGCTGAATTCGCAGTATACCGGTCCATTTAAAATTCTTCGACGAATTGGGCAGGTTGCTTATGAGTTAGAATTGCCATCTGAATTGGAATTTGTCCACCCGGTATTTCATGTATCTATGTTGAGAAAATGTATTGGAGACCCTTCTCGGGTCGTCCCTATCAAAGATGTACAAGTTATGGAAGATCTATCATATGAATAAGTGCCAGTGGCTATATTAGATTGACAAGTCTGCAAGCTGAGAAATAAGGATGGAGCTTCCGTCAAAGTATTATGGAGGAACAAGAACACGGAAGAAATGACATGGGAAGCAGAAGAGGAGATGAAGTCTAAATATCCTTACCTATTCCAAATTAAAGATAACGAGGATGTCGGGGGGACGCAAGACGCATTAGAAGGAGAAATGGCTCTATGAGGTAAGTAGTAGCTTGAGAATACTCTTCCTTAATACAAAATGGTGATATACAGATAACGTACATATCCATAATGCTTGGTATAGCCTTGTGAGACTATACATTGGGTTTAACTGCTTGCAAGTTTGGCTAGTATCCATTTTATAGGGGAAACTCGTCCGGAAATTTCCGTTGGAGTCCACGATGAGTTAGGCTCCCCATAAACCCTTACATTCGAGGACGAATGTTCCTAAGGGGGGAGGGTGTTACAACCCATATTCACGTACGTTAGTTCATGCCATAAGTTAGTCGACGTAAATTTGAGAAGATATTATCTTTGAGATGATAAGAAGTTAATCATATTGGTCTTAAATGATACAAGAGTGTATAATGGTAATTAACAAGTATTAGAAGTTAAACGAATCAGGGATGTTGTAACCCGTATTTTTGGATAAACCTAGGGGTGCTTAATATTCTCAAGAGGTCGTGTTTTAAGGTATTTGAATCATATGATATCCGTATCATAAGTCTTAAAGTCAAAAGAGTTATGAAACAAAAGTCGACAAAAGTTGTCGCAACTTATATTCATAATTTTACTTAAACTTTAGGTCAAATGTTACTAAGCTTTTCTCCAAATTTACTTGGAGTTACAACGTCATATATCCACCAAATTGAAGATCTATGGGTCTAGTTTCCAATGCATTAAACCGTTTATGAATACGACATCGGAGTAGAGAGATATATACATTGTTCCGCGACTGCACATGCTGCTAGGTGACAAGTAGGTGTGTCACCTACTTGGTTAAATGAGAGCCCAAAAAGAGGCAATTTCGGGTCGGCCAAAGATCCCATTTAAAGGATTATCTATTTCAATATAACCCTCATTATATATCACAAATAACCAGACCAAAACCCCTGCAAACTTCCTCCAAAACGTTATCCACAAACCTTAATTGATTTTCTCTCTCTTTCAAGTTTTAATTGGGGTAAAACCTAGAGTTTGAAGAACCAAGATAAGGGCTGATTTATCCAAAAAGTTAGGTAAGTTTAATGATCTCTTTCATCCTTTTTTCTCTTCTGTAAATTTATGGTAATTCGTTCTACACTTGTAAGAAGTCACAGGACGGTGAACGGAAGACGTGAGTTTGAGTTATTCACTTGTAGCGGATTGTTTTGTGTTGATGTTGGGCTGCGTGTTTTACTACGGTTTTGTGGAGGTTTGGAGGAGGAGGGGTGTGTAGAAACACCATATATATGTAGGGTTTTGGGTTGGTCGTTCGTCGTAACATTTCTGAGTCATTTTGTGTACGAAGAGATTGCGGTGTGTTGGGATGTTTGCTGAGTGTTTTAACTTGTGTGAAGTCATATATATAGGGGAGGTGTTGTCCGTTTCATCGTAAAATATGTTATGGTCGATACATAATAGTTACGTCGTTTAAATGATAATGAGATTGTTGTTTCTCTTATTGTAAATTAAGGAGTCGTGACATTTGCATAGCTTGAGCTTTGGCAGTATATATATATATATATATATATATATATATATAT
>MDKH01235498.1:0-26910 GCA_005239495.1 Nicotiana undulata
AAACTAGTTTGGGTCCTTTTCTATGAGAGAATGGATGAATCAAATTTTTCTTGGCCCAATTTGCTAGCCAGTTTTTCTTGTTGACAAACCTCTCATTTTTTCGACTGGCATGCTCTTTTGCAGTACACTCATATTTGTAGTGGCCAGCCTTACCATAGTGGGTGCAGATTTTATTTTCAGGGAGAGAGAGATACTTGCTTTTGGGATCCCACTTGGGCAATTGACTCCCAAAACCAAGCCCTCTCCGGTTGCTACTATGATTCTCTTGAAGCCATGTCAAGGCATCAGAGGATTTATTCCATTTACAGGTTCTATCTAATTCATGTTTGACTTTGCCAAGCTCTTTTTTGAGTGATCTTATCTGTTCACCCTTGGCGTATATTTTATCTTTTAGTTTTCCCAAATTTTCCTCTAACATGACATGAGAGTGATCAACAACCTTTTTATTGGATCCTAATCTCAGTTTTAAGTTTTCAGATTTTAATTCTAGAATCTCAGTCTCAAGTGGATGAACCTGGTTCAACAGGACAATGTTTTTCTTTTCAGATTCACTGACTCTGATTTCCAGGTTCATGCACTTTGCTTTTAGCATTGCACATTCTTAAGAGAGTTGATCATTCTCTTTGGATGTTTCCTCAGAATCATCTATGAAATCAAGTAGCAACTCAGAGAGTTTTTCTTTAGATAGGAACTTTATTTTGTTTTTAAGATGGGAAATGCTTACCTGTGGTTCTTCATCAGATTCTCCAATTGCCATGAGCGCATGATCTTCTGTCTCCCCATCTTCTGATTCCTCATTTGAACTTTCCCCCCAAGCAGCGACCATATCCTGTGTTGTGGTCTTCTTGGGTTGGACCAGTTCCTTCTTCCTGTTCCTTCTTTCATATCTCTCCTTTTTCCATTGTACTTCCCACTGGGAACAGTTTTTGATGAGATGGTCAGTCTTGCCACATTTGTAGCATCCCTTGTTGGTTGACCTTTCTGGAGCTTTTGCTTTGTTGTAGTTTCCTCCTCTAGAGATGCCTTCTTCCTCATAAGAAAGTTTCTGAATTCTTTGGTAATCATGGCCAACTCATCTTCCCCTAGATCTTCTCCCTCAGTGACTCTCAGTGCTAGACTCCTCTCCTTCTTTGGTCCATCCATCTTCATTGTCTTCCTTCTGAGTTCATAGGTAGTGAGGTTTCCAATCAGCTCATCCAATCTCAGGGTTGCCATATTTTTGGATTCCTGGATAGCAGTGATTTTACTTTCCCAGGAAATTGGAAAGACTCTTCTCAACCCTGTCCTCTTCAAGAATGACTCTTCCAAGAGACTTTAGTTCATTAGTCAAGGTTGTGAACCTTGTATACATCTATTGGATAGTCTCTCCATCTTTCATAGTGATGTTTTCATACTGAGAGTATAGTAGAGTACCTCTTGACCTCTTTACGTGAGGTGTTCCTTCATGGGCTACTTGTAGAGTATCCCAGATTTCTTTGGCTGTAGTGTGACTTTGGATTCTTTTGTATTTATCTGGACCTAATCCACAAACTAGCCACTTCTTGGACTTAGCATTCTTCTCTCATTTCTTCAGGTCTTCAGCAGTGCAATCAACCCTAGTATTTGGTACATCCAAACCTTCAGCAGTCTTTTTCATTGTAGCTAGAGGTCTATTAGTGACTATGTCCCAGAGTTCATAGTCTTCTCCTATCAGGTGGTCCTTCATCCTGTTCTTCCACCAAGAGTAGTACTGGCCATTGAAGAGTGGTGGCCTTGCAGTTGATTGACCTTCCCAGTTCCAAGGTGGTGCACTCATTTTGATCTTTTCCAAGGTGTTAGCCTTTTCAAAGATAACCTGCTCTAATAACAATTGATGTTTTAGACTTCAATACCACACAAGAATATAAGTTAAATGTGTGGTACCCAATTTTTCGAGTGTTGTCTCACAAGAAGAACCTGGTTCTTCTTTGTGTTCCAACTTCTACTGGTGCGGAATAATAAAAGCAGTAAAGTAAAAACACAGAGATTTTTACGTGAAAAACACCTGGCTCAAAAGGTGAAAAAACCACGACCTACTCCTCAGTAGGATTTGCTCAAACTCTTCACTAAAAACCCTAAGCCAAACGAACTCACAAAATAAACTCTTTTGCAATCCTAGGACTAACTCTAATCCCTTTGTATCAACTAGCCTCTAGCAAATTTCTACAAGCTTCAAGTTAACTCTAACTTGAACAATGTGTACCTATTATAATTTTCTTCTAAGAAAGCTGATAAGATACAATATTGAAACACCTACTACATTCAACTAGACTCAATACATCAACGATGAAACTGATTCTTCTAGCTGATCTGTAGCCTTTGTATCACACAATAAATATGCTTGCAAAATAACTTTGGGAATTTTGCTTTCAGATCTTGATTCACTTCAGTACTTCTACGTCCAGAATTCCAGCAAAAATACTTCGAGTATTTATAGAATCAGTAGTTGAGCTTGTCGATCAATTCTAGTTCAACTCTTCCTGGGAGAAAGAATTCGATTAAACTCAACTTCCTTCCTTTGTTACTTTCCTTGCTGAATTCAACTTCTATTCTCTCATCAGTTATCAACCTTTTCGCATTAGGAGACAATCTCTTGGTTCATTGATAAGTCACAATCGCAAATATCTCCTATGCATATACGGTTCATGTGCTAGCTATTCAGTTCCAAGATGTGTGCTCTGATGGACCTGGTTCAACTGGTCAGCCTTTGTCAATCTTCAAAACTATGCAGTGACATGGGTCAACATCTACCCTTATCCCCCAAATCAGTTGTTCAAGGATAATGCTACCCAATGGAATGAAAACACATTTGGCAACATAATCCATAAAAAAAGGAGACTCATGGCCAGGATAAATGGCATTCAGAGGCCGCCTAACTACCAGTACAACTAGTTTCTCTTAAATCTGGAAAACAATCTAGTTGAGGAACTAGACTCGATTCTCAAAAATGAGGAGGATTTCTGAAAATTGAAGTCCAAAATTAATTGGCTCACTAATGGAAATGCCAGTACCAGATTCTTTCATACTTCCACCCTCAACAGGAGAAGAACAAATATGATCGTCTCCTCAAAGATGAGTCAGGTAACTTGCAGCATGATCCAAAAGATGTCCAAAATTCAATCATCAGTTACTTATTCACTCTACACCTCTTCACACACACACTCATCCATCCACACCTCCAATTCAAATACCCAGAGCCACATTCTATCCAACACTCACAGAGACAATATGACCATCCCCCTTAGAGACAGTGAAATCAAGAGAGCCATCTTCTCCTTTAAACCTTTCAAAGCTCCTGGCCCATATGGCCTGCATCTCTTCTTCTACCAAAAATATTGGCACATAGTGGAAAAGGATGTCATTGAGCTCTGCAAAAGCTGTTTTGAAACTAATACCATGCATCCAAGCATGAAGGAAACTCTTCTATGTCTTATCCCAAAATGCTCTCAGGCATCCATGCTAAAGAACTTTCGACCTATAGGGCTGTGCAACACTGTTTACAAAACTGTGACCAATTTTTTGGTAAACAGAATCAATCCTTATCTCCTTAAAATTCTAGGCCCTAGTCAAGCTAGTTTCCTGTCAAATAGGAGAGCCTCTAATAATTTCATTATTGTTCAGGCATACATCACCCACTTTGGGAATATAAGGGGCAAAAAAGGCCAACAAGATTTTGAAGATAGACTTGGTAAAGGCCTTTGATAGGATTGAATGGTCCTTCATTACGGACACTCTCCAAGCTTTTAATTTCCTTCCTGAACTCACAAAACTTATCCTATCTTGTGTAAGCTACTCATCCATATCCATCTTGGTGAATGGGAACCGAAACAACCCATTCAAGCCACCAGAGGCATAAGACAGGGGGACCCATTATCCCATTATCTCTTTATCATGTGTATGGAAAGACTCTCCAGGCTAATAGATACTGTTGTGCAAGCCAAATAATGGTCCCCAATCAGTATCAGCAGGTCTGGACCTAAGATCCTCATATCTTCTTTGCTGATGACTTCACTCTTTTTGCTAGAGCTGACTCCAAAAATTGTCCACCTTCATTAGCACCTTGATCTCTTTCAATGAAGCATCAGGCCAGAAAATCAACCTTACCAAGTCTAGAGTCCTCTTCTATACTAATTGCAAACCTGATCAGATGGAGGCATACATTGCCAACCTATCCATTCAAGCATCATCCACCTTTGACAAATACCTAGGGTTTCTCAATCTTCCATTAAAGGAAATAAATAGTGACTTCCAATTCATCATTGATAATATGCAATCCAAACTAGCTGGATATAAGACCAATTTTCTAAACATGACTAGGAGGACCATCCTAGCTAAAGCTTCTCTGAATAGCATCCCAAATCATGTCAGGAAGTTTATCATATTACCCTTCAAAACCACCAAGGTCACTGATAAAATCAAAAGAAGCTTCATATGGGGCACCACTCCAATCAAGATAAAGATGCACCTTGTAGGATGGGACATTGTCACCAAGTCTAAGAGCTAGGGAGGTCTGGGTTTACAAAAAGTTGAGTGCAAAAACAGAGCTATTCGTGCTAGACTTGCCTTGAGGTTTTTCCACAATCCATCCTCCGTCTAGGAAAAAAACCTTGATTGCAAAATACTTCAAATGGTTCCACATCCCAAGAAAGGACAAGTCTCCTATATGGCAATGTATCCTTAAGGGTTAGGATACATGCAGACAAGCAGCCAAGTGGGTTGTCAATAAAAGTGATAGAATAAGTTTCCTTAATGACTCTTGGATTCCTAATAATACCCCCATTAGGAACATGATTGAGAGGTTATTCACCTTCAACAACCAAATCACCAAAGTTGCTCCCAACTGCAACAACGGTGAATGGAATACCTCCTCCATCTCTTTCAATATCCCTATCAAAATCATAAATATGATATTATCCACC
The DNA here is from genome assembly GCA_005239495.1 of Nicotiana undulata. Lineage (NCBI taxonomy): Eukaryota > Viridiplantae > Streptophyta > Magnoliopsida > Solanales > Solanaceae > Nicotiana > Nicotiana undulata. Next base: position 4,938 of record MDKH01235498.1, read on the forward strand.
TTCATCCCTTGCAACTCTACCAAGGAAGACAAGATGATTTGAGGCCAGACAAGTAATGGCATCTTCAACACTAAATCATCATATACCTTCCTCACCACAAAAATAGTCCACACAGTAGATAGTGGAAACACTAGTTACAATTGGATCTGGAAACTCAAAGTTCCTAATAAGATTAAGACCTTTATGTGGATGTATCATGGAAGGCTCCCTAAAGGTGCTTTTCTTCAGAAAATAGGTGTCAGTTGCAACCCTCTATGCTGTTTTTGCTCTTCTATGATTGAAATAGCCTCCCACATATTCTTTGAATGCCCTAACGGCCAACTATTCTAGTATAACCTCACCAATCAAAGTACAACTATAATTGTATAGGGTAAATTGGTTTATATTAAATGCACGAATGATTACATGACACGTGGAACGAGAGGCAGACGGAAGATGAAGCGAGTGGAAATAAAGACCGAGGACAACAACTTCGGTTGGTATCGGGTAGATCTCGAAGCGAACACAGCAAAAAAAGTTTTGTCATCGGATGACATTTAATGAAGAATATTCCTCCGTATTTATGCGGCCGTTGTAAAGAATTTTGGCATTCATGGCCTACCGTTACATATTCATCAATGGCCACCATTATTGTCATTTGAGATGGGCTTGATCCTAGGATCTTGTTACCTAGGTACAACCATAATTAGGAATTCAACAACCATTGTAACACAAGAATATACGACAAACTTAGGCTACACGTTATTCTCAAGCCAAATAATACTTTATTTTCTGTCTAATATTGTTCTTATTGCTGTCTTCGGAAGCCTTGCTCCCGGAATCAGGCTATCTGCTATTTCCTTCGATCTCAACGCTAAGTCTTATATTTTCATTAAATTTATTTATCATTTTGGTATCAAATCGGCTCGCTTGTCTATAAAACGCGTAACAAATTCAAGTGTACCATTTTACAGGTAAACATTTTGGTGCCAACCGTGGGGCTTAGACAACTGCGTAATTGAGTTGATCCTTGCATCTATTAGAGATTTGTTTGATTCTTTGTTCATAGCCAAAATAAAAAAAAAATGGCAGCTAACGATGTCAACATCACACACAATGTAGAGGCACAAGAAAAGAATTTGCCTCAACATGAGGATTCGATTAGTGACACCCACAACGAGGGGGGCGTAGAAACTCCGGTCCATGGCGGCGATATCCCCGACATGTGCGGGAGACAACTCCTAATGACATTGAGGACGAGCACGTTGCAGAAACAATAAGGATCTTGAGGGAGCAGCAAAAGGTCGTCTCTTAAGGCAAAAACAAGCTTTGACGGAACTAAAGCAGGAATTGTCAGGCGCTTCCAACAGCGTGAATGAAGAGGACCTATTCCTCCCGGTGCTCCCGTGAATCAAACAACTCAAAGAGTTGATAACAACACCCCAAGGGGCGAGGTCGGCTTCGACAGAGCTGGGGGGATTAAAAACGGATCTTGTAACGACAACGACAATGATCCTTTCAAAACCTAACTCATGAGATTCATGAGGTAAATGAACGAGCGGATGGATCAGAATGCGAAAGAATTCTACAATTGAATGGACCAAGTTCCAGGCGTACCACTAGTGTTGAAGAGCTCGGACTCAAAGAAGTACACCTAATTGCGTTCAAATTGAGTGCAACACCAGAATTGATTCTGAAAGGGTTCTAACTGCCAGACACACTGAAGTATGATGGGACTTTAGACCCTCAGGAGCACATCACAACTTATACAACGACGGTGAAATGAAACGACTTGGCCCAAGATGAGATTGAGTCTGTCCTTTTGAAGAAATTCCGTGAAACCCTCACGAATGGGGACTTAACATGGTATTCACTCTTACTCAAACTCTCAATAGATTCCTATGAGATGCTCGCAGATTCTTACATCAAGGCTCATGCCGGGGCCAGGAAGGTCCAGGCCCGGAAGGCGGACATGTTTAGAATTTCACAAGAAGAGTCAAAATTTCCGCGTGAGTTCGTGATCAGGTTTTAGAAAGAAAGGATGTTGTTACCGACTATGCCAGATGAACGGACAACTGAGGCGTTTACTAAGAGGTTGAACCCGAGGAGCTATGATGCCTCTCGTAAGCTGAAAGAAAGCATGCTAGAGTTCCAAGCAACCACATGGGCGGATATCCATAACCATTATGAATCAAAGATAATGATAGAAGATGATCATCTCGGTTTCCCGGCATCAACCAAGGGCCGGGATCGAGAAAAGAGAATGGATAAATAAAAAAAGATTATTTTGATGCAGATCAACAATCTTCTAAGGGCCGATTCTTTCCCTACGAGAAGGTCAAAGGACGCGACAACAAAGGGTTCTTATCAGCAGATAGGTTCGCCCCCGATATAAGAACTGACTGTGCCCGGAACATCAGGTCGTTGCAGGACAAAGAGGTATCAGGTTCTCGGGATTCCACTTATCCAGGCTGTCAGAGTATAATATCAATGTTAACGTAGTTTAGTTGGTATCGACAATGAGAAACATCAAGGAAGCATGATTCCCGAGGCCAATGAGATCTCATACCAGCTAAAGAGATCCTAATTTATGGTGCAAATATCTTGGGACTCATGGCCACCGAACTGGGGGCTGCTGACATCTACGCGAGGAGGTGGCAACGCTAATGAAGAACAACCATCTCAAGGAATTGTTATGCGACTGGGCCAAGAACAATTACGCCCGCAGCCGAGACAATGCAGAACCCTCGAAAATAGGGGAAGACCCTCCTTGACTAACTATAAACATGATTATCGGGGGGGGGGGGGGGGGGGGGAACAAGATCAACAGTGTAACTTGCTTGGCAGCCAAAACAACAAAGGTGTCAGTGACTCATAGCAAGAGACTCCGAGAAGTCACCGAAGATGGCATCACCTTCACGGAAAAAGATGCCGATGGACTTCTTCTACCGCACAACAATTCCATGGTAAATTCTCTCTAGATTTGAAAATTAAACATGTTTTCGTTGACCCATGAAGTTCAGCCAACATCATTAAATGAAGGGTGTTGGAACAAGCCAAACTTACCGGAAGCATTATTCCGGCAACGAAACTTCTCACTAGGCTCAACTTAGCGAGTGTGACAACCTAGGGGGAGATCTTGCTGCACACGAATGCCGAAGGAGTCACGAAGACCACCTTATTTGAAGTGGTGGATGGCAACATGGGCTACAACATAATTCTCGGCAGATCGTGGTTACATAAGATAAAGGTTGTACCATCAACATACCACCAACTACTAAAATTCCAGACTTCGAAGGGGATCAAAAAAATAAGAGGATACCAACCGGCAACAAGGGAAATGAATGTGATATCAGTTTCCAGAAGTAAAGGAAAGGAAATCAATGGATAGCAACTACATGATCCGACACCTACTCCCAAATCGAGTGGAGATGACAAAGCGGAGGAGTCGTCGAAATCCCACCAGGTACCAAGGTAATTTCAGGTACCAGAGGAAACAACCGCGACCAAGTCCACGCCAGAAGAACTCGAACAAGTGTCTTTGTTCAAAAAATTCCTGGAGAGAAAATTTCACTTGGGGACAAGACTCAATCCCAAACTCAAGTAAGGATTTATGATTTCCTTAAAACTAATATTGATTTTTTTGCATGGTCGCACACGGATATGACATGTATCTCGCTAGAGGTTTCTGTGCACAAGCTAATCTTGGACCCTAGCGTCCTAGCGGTAAGGCAGAAGAAGTGCCTAATATCCAAGGTCATAAACAAGTTTTTCAAAGAAGAGGTAACTCGATTACTTGACATCGGTTCAATCTGGGAGGTAAAGTATCCCGACTGGCTAGCTAATGTAGTTGTGGTTCCGAAAAAGAATTATAAGTTTTGAATGTGCATGGATTATAAGGATTTGAATAACGCGTGCCCGAAAGACTCGTTCCCACTGTCGAACATTGATCAAATGATTGACGCCACAACCGGGCATGAGTTTATGAGATTTCTTGATGCTTATTTGGGTACAATCAAATTAAGATCAACCCGTAGGATCAGGAAAAAAACTTCATTCGTAATGAAGTTTGACACATATTGTTATAATGTGATGCCCTCCAGTCTTAAAAAAGTAGAGCCACTTATCAGAGGCTCGTGAACAAGATGTTCGAAAAGAAAATAGGTAAAACAATGGAAGTTTACATAGATGATATGTTGGTCTAGTCTTTGAATGCACGTGACCATTTAAAACACCTCCAGGAAACCTTCAATATCATAAGGAAGCACAATATGGAAGCTCAACCCCGAAAGAGGGATCGAGGTCATTACCGATAAGATCAAAGCTATCGAGGTCCTTCCCTATAAGATCAAAGCTATCGAGGACACCCCTGATCTGCTGACAAGCGTGAATGAAGTCCAAAGGCTAACCGGAAGATTGGCCGTGCTAAGCAGGTTCATTTTTCGGTCTTCAAATAAATGTCATCACTTCTTCTCACTTATAAAGAAGAAGAACAACTTCGAATGGACTAGAATGCCAACAAGCCTTAAAAGACCTGAAATGTTATCTATCAAGCCCTCCACTACTATCAAAATCGGAGGAAGGTGAACAATTACTGATATACATAGCGGTCTCGGAGGTAGCGGTAAGTGTTGTTATAGTCATGGAGGATGAAGGTACGCAATCTCCAGTCTATTATGTTAGCAAATTTTATCGGGAGCAGAAACTCATTATCCGCACCTCTAAAAACTAGCCCTACCTATCGTAGTCGTCTCTCGAAAGCTTAGGCCTTATTTTCAGTGCCACTTGATAGCCGTAACGAAAACGTTCCCCTGCGGAATGTCCTTCACAAACCTGAGTTGCCAGGTCAGTTGGCCAAATGGGCAGTTGAAATTAGTGAATTTGATATTGATTATAAGCCCATGACTGCGGTCAAATCACAAGTTTGGGATGAGTTTGTGGTGGATTTCAATCCCGGGCTACTGCCTTTGGACGAAAAAGAAGCGGTGATAGTGTTGGAGATGACATCAAGAGTTTGGACCCTATTCAAGGACGGAGCTTCCAATGTGAAAGGGTCCGGGCTCGGGGTGGTCCTATTCAAGCCCTCGAGAGAAACCCTAAGGCAAGCCATAATATTGTTCATTTAACTAACAATGAAGCCGAGTATGAGGCATTGATTGTTGGGCTCGAATTGGCCCCAGGACTTGGCTATGAGGTAATAGAAATCATATATGATTCACAGCTGGTGGTAAACCAAGTTTATGCGATATTTGACACAAAGGAGGAACGCATGCAACAATACGTGATTAAACTTCAAACTTTACTCACATTCATGGAGTGGTCAAACACCCACATCCCGAGAGAAGAAAACGTAGAAGCAGATACATTGGCCAATTTGGGGTCGTCCACAGAAACGAAGGGATCAAATTTTGGCACTGTCATGCAACTTATGCATTCGGTAATGGATCTGGACGGTTACTGTGAAGTAATGATTTCATCAATTACCTTCAGCACGTCAAGCTTCCCGAACACCTGAAGGCATCCCGAGAACTCCACACCAAAGCAGCTCGCTACAGCTTTTGAGGAGGCAGCTATATAGAAGGTCATTCCAAGGACCATTGGCCCGATGTTTAGGAGCCTCGGAGGCGGATTACGTCATGAGAGAGGTTCATGAAGGTATTTGTGAGAATCAGTGCAGATTCGTTGGTGCTAAAATTATTTAGAGTAGGGTACTGTTGGCCTCGGATGGAACAAAACACTAAGGCATTCATTCAGAAATGCGATAAGTGTCAACGCCATGCACCGTTGGTGCATCAACCGGCATAACTACTGCATTCGTTACTATCCCCGAAGTCATTCATGAAATAGGGGGACGGATATAGTTGGGCCGCTGCCACCGAGTACCGAGAAGGTAAGATTTCTTTTAATTTTAACTGATTACTTTACTAAATGGGTTGAAGCAGGTCCCTACCAAAAGATCCGTGAGCGCGAAGTGGTTGATTTCCTGTTGGAAAATATAATTTTCTGGTTCGGAATACCAAAAGAGACTTCCCGCGACAATGGACAACAGTTCATAGGCTCCAAGGTCACAAAGTTTCTTGAAGACCTCAAAATTAAAAAGAATCATATCTTCGCCATACTATCGGAGTGCAAATGGGCAGGCGGAATCAACTAATAAGGTTACCACAGTACAAAGAACAGAGCAAGATACTCCAAGAAAGCAAACTATATCATAGATACAAAAATTTTCCTACAAAAAGGGCTGGTTATTGCCAAGCTGCACTAACAGTTAATTTGCTTATAGTCGCAAAAGTTTTCCTACAAAAAGGGATGGCTTCACAACCCATAAGGGACGGCTTGCCAAGCTACACAACTCAGAAAACTTTTGTACTACAACCAACTTTAACTGTTATAACTCAGAAAACTTTCGTACTACAATAAGCTAACTTTCTTAGAGTATTCTTACTCTATTTTCATACTTGGACCGGCCTTTCCATCCATTCGAAAGAAAGAACAAGAGAAAAATTTAGAAGGAACTCATATGTAATATATCACAAAGGTTACAAGATAGATTGCAAGATAGCTTTCAAGATGATCTTAAAACTACTACAAGGCCTCCTTTATATAGGACTGGGAGGTTATTACAAGACAAACTTATATAATAAAATAAACCTATCTTACATGGAAAACCTATTTACAAGTGGGTCCCTTTTTACATGTGAAGGACCTTAGGAAAAGCAACTAAAAAGGCTCATGAAAACATGTGAAGCGGTGAAATATACATCGTTTATCATGTGAAAGTTTGTGGGAGCATGTGATGGCATGTGAAAATAGGGTGCTGCTTGTGACGAAGCATGTGAAAATGGGACCCGGATGGTTTGGAAGGATGTGGATTTTTGTCTTGGAATGGGTAGATGATTTTTAGGGTTTTTTGGTAGGTAATGTAGGATTATGGTAAGATTAACAAGGATGATTATCTTTCATTGATTTTCTCGGTTTGTCTTCTAGGCATCTTTTCAAAGATCTTGTGTAGTAACGCCTGAAACTTGACGGTTCATCTTCGCTATGTTCCTTCTCCTTTGGATTGAGGGATGTGATCCGCAACCTTAATCTGGAGATGTCTTGAGTGATTTTTTCCCGGATGATTTCATACGTAGTTTGATATTCCTTTGCTGTTTCCCATACTTTTTCCCAGTGAGGATGAGTGCTGGTATAATTCTAACTTGCCCAATCTTTTGGCCATATTTCTTTCGGGATGCACCTATTTTGTTGGAAGATAATTCTTTGTGCTTCACTGTATTTTTCTTCCATGGATAAAATGGACACGGGAAATTTCCACCAGAATGACGCTTCTGCTTGTGCCTCTTTTTCATTAATAATCTTCACTGGCCTATGAAACATGAATACATTTGCTTTGTAGGAATCATTGAAATATTTTATCCAATATTTTCTAGGCTTGAACCATAATAAAAACACTTTAAGTGTTGGTTCAATGTTGTCAAATTTTTTAAAGACATTGCACTTGAATTCCATGAAAATGTAGTACTGATGGCATAGGTACCGGAAAAACTATAATAATTCTTTTGGAAAATACTTGGCTTGTACTATGAATGTATGGCATAACATATATTCTAGATTGACTCCATATGGCTTGATAATAGATACTCCATGTTGCTGGAAAACCTTGAGCTCATAATAAGTTCTTCTTTCCATAATAATTGACGGATCAAAGGGATCCATGAGGTTGAACAACTCCGGTGGATGATCCGTTGGCTTTAATGAACTTATTCTTGGTATATTTGAAACATGAAGATGTGATTGATTAGCTTTTGCTTTGACTTCAGTTTTGCTGGGGAAAATCTCTTTGAGAATTCTTTCGTTTGAGACAGGAAATTTGCGAGAATATTATCCTTTCCTTTCAGGTGCCTGACTTGAAACTTGTATGGAGAGAACCATTGGGTCCATATGAGAATTTGAGTGTTGGGAATAATTTTTGCATTTATCTGGATCATCTTTGGGAAAGCCTTCATATCCATTTCTATCAGAAATTCTGTGTGAATCAGGAAAAAATTGAATTTCTTGATTTCATTCTTTACTGCAAGTATTTCCTTGAATGTGAAGTGGTAATGTTGCTCCGCCTCTTTGAACTTTCCGCTGGCATATCCGCATATTTTTCTCTGGACATCTTTTTCTTCAAATAGAACGGCACTCCAATATTCATTGCTGGCATCAGTTTGTACTATCTTCTTACCATATGAAGGGATGTAGAGGGACTTGACATTCTTAGAAATCCCCTTTATTTCTCTGAATGCTTCATCTTGTTTCTTTCCCTATGATGGAGCATTTTTCTTGAGCATCTCTGTGAGCAGATAAATATATGTAGAGATATTTGGGATGAAATCTCTCACATAATTTACTATACCCAAGAACTGTTGGATCTGCTTTGTTGTGAGGCTGGTATTTGGAAACTTGAGTAGTTCTTGACATATATATGGTCCTGGATTGTATGCACCTTGGATAAAATGCATTCCAAGAAAATGAATCTCCTTTTGGGCAAGAACCATCTTTTTTGCTGAAAGCATGGTCCCATATTGTGTTATCAATGTCTCAAACGGACGACGCAAGTTGACATGTTCCTCCAATGTATCACTAAATAACAAGATGTCATCAATGTAAACCAAAGAGGTATGGAGGATGGGATGTAATATTTTTATCATGGCTTTTTGGAACAAGGAGGGTGCAGTTTTCAACCCGAAAGGCATGACTTTCCACTAGAAGTGATGATCGGGGATGCAAAATCCCATTTTGGGTCTTTATTCAGGGTGGATTCCCAATTGCCAAAATTCAGCTTTTAAATCAAACATGGAAAAATATTTGGCCTTGGCTAAGCGGGAGAAAAGAGTGAGTTTATTTGGGATAAGGAATTTATCATCTTGGAGGAAATGGTTAAGTGGCTGGTAGTTAATGACTAACATGAGTTTTTCTCTTGTCTGCTCAGCTCATTTGTTGACATAAAATGCTTCGCATGCCCATTGTGAATCTGATGGCTCTATCAGATCAAATTCCAAAAGTTCTTCACATTCTTTCTTTGGAAGCTGAAGACGATCTGGATTCATGCCTGAATGACTAGGTTTTGTTGGATTGATGTTTTCATTCTTCTTGAAAGGGAGCTTGATAAAAAACTCTTCGTTTTTCCATAATGGGATTTTCCCTTTCTTCATGAAATCCTTGTGGGATTCAGCACATGAATGCTCAATGAGATTTTGCTCAATCTCTTTGACTTTTCCGTCGTTGGTGATTTGGAATAGCCTTCGAATCTCAGAATAAGGTTTGAACTGCTTCTTAAAAGCTATCCTGTTAGCCTTGATCTGGAGTTGATCTCTAAGTTGTCTGTCAATGTCGAATCTAACAATAAGATATTTTCCTGGTATATCAGACCCTATCAACTTGGTTATGTACTGGTTAATGACTTGGAGGAAATGGTTAAGTGGCTGGTAGTTAATGACTAACATGAATTTTCCTCTTGTCCGCTCAGCTCTTTTGTTTACATAAAATGCTTCGCATGCCCATTGTGAATCCGATGGCTCTATCAGATCAAATTTCAAAAGTTCTTCACATTCTTTCTTTGGAAGCTGAAGACGATCTGGATTCATGCCTGAATGACTAGTTTTTGTTGGATTGATGTATTCATTCTTCTTAAAAGGGAGCTTGATAAAAAAACTCTTCGTTTTTCCATAATGGGCTTTTCCCTTTCTTCATGAAATCCTTGTGGGATTCAGCACATGGATGCTCAATGAGATTTTGCTCATTCACTTTGATTTGTCCGTCGTTGGTGATTTGGAATAGCCTTCGAATCTCAGAATAAGGTTTCTGGAGAGCAGTTCAGTGTGAGTTGGGTACGCGGGTCAAGTTGAGCACAACATTTCATCCTCAGATGGACGGACAGTCCGAGCGTACTATTCAGATTTTGGAGGATATGTTATGTGCCTGTGTTATTAACTTTGGAGGTTCTTGGAATTAGTTCTTGCCATTAGTTGAGTTGTCCTACAACAACAACTATCAGTCGAGCATTCAGATTAAGATTATTCAAGACAGACTTCGTACAGCTCAGTCCAGGCAGAAGAGTTATGCCGGCCGCAAGGTTCATGATGTGGCATTCATGGTTGGCGAGCGAGTGTTGCTTCGGGTGTCTCCCATGAAAGGCGTGATGAGATTTGGGAAGAAGGACAAGATAAGCCCTAGGTTCATCGGTCCTTTTGAGATCCTTGATAGAGTGGGAGAGGTGGCTTACAAACTTGCGTTGCCACCGAGTTTATCATCTGTGCACCCAGTATATTATGTGTCTATGCTTCGGAAGTATCACGGTAATCCATCCCATGTGCTAGACTTCAGCAGTGTCCAGTTGGACAAAGACTTGACCTATGAGGAAGAGCCGGTAACTATTCTAGACCGGCAGGTTCGTCAGTTGAGGTCGAAGAGTTATCCTTCAGTTCGTATTTAGTGGAGAGGTCAGCCTGCCGAGGCAGCTACTGGGAGTCCGAGTCCGATATGCGGAGCCGATATCCCCATCTTTTCCCCGACCCAGGTACCTTTCTATGTCCGTTCAAGGTCGAACAGTTATTTTTAGAGGTGGAGAATGTGATGACCCAGAAGGTCATCTCTTGTTTTAAAAGTCAAAATTGTGTTTCGAGGCCTTAAAAACATCCCCTTGTATCACCTTGTGTTGCGTGCGTAGTCCGGACGTATATCCAGAAAGCTCTTATGAGAAATATTGAGAAAAATGCTAATTTTTCCTTAAAAATTAAATTTAAGTTGACTTCGGTCAACATTTTTGGTAAACGGACCCGGACCCGTGATTCGACGGTCCCGGAGGGTCCGTAGGAAGATATGGGACTTGGGCGTACGCCCGGAATTGAATTCTGAGGTCACTAGCCCGAGAAATGAATTTTTGAAAGAAATTGTTTAACTGAAATTATAATAGTTCTTGGAAATTTAGTTGTGTTTGAATTTGATAGTATCGGGCTCGTATTTTGGTTCCAAATCTCGGTACAAGTTTAATATGGTATTCGAGTTGTGCTTGTAAAATTTGGTAAGAAAGAGGTCATATGACGTGATTCGAACCCTTAGTTGTGAAATTTGAAACTTTAAGAGTTCTTGAGATTTTCATTGATTTTGATGCTAAATTTGTTGTTTAAGATGTTATTTTGGCGATTTGATCGCACGAGTAGGTCTGTAGGATGTTTTTAGGGTTATGTGAATGTTTGGGTTGGAGCCCCGAGGGTCCGGGTGAGTTTCATATGGGCTTCGGGATGTTTTTGACTTTGAAAAATCTGGTGTAATTGTTGTATCTGGTGCCTGGTACTTTGTGCTATGCGAACGCGTGGTCACCCATGCGAACACGAAGGGTAAACGGGGCTGGGGCTGGGTTTGTTCTATGCGAACGCATAGACCTGGGTGCGAACGCGAAGCACTGGGGGGCTGCTCTAAGCCGGTCAACGCGAACGCATAGCTTAGGAGGGGGTTGGTCAGGGAATTTAGGAAAAAGCCTATGCGAACGTGACCCCTTATACGTGAACGTGAAGGCAGGGCTGGATTAAGCATTCGCGAACGCATGGCTTTTTCTGCGATCGCATAAGTCCTCAGCAGGCTGCCTTTCGCGAACGCGGCAGTGTTCATGCGAACGCACTAAACACTGTCGCCCAGCACTTAATACAGTAGCAAAACGGAAATTAGGCCATAACTTCATATATTCAAAACCAAGGAAGCTTAGGGGCGATTTTTGAAGAGGGATTTCATCACCAAATCATAGGTTTGTGCTCTTAAACTCATTTTCTTCATTTTTCCATCAACACCCATTAGATTTCTAGGCCTAAATCTTGTTTTTTAAGGGTACAAATTAGGGCTTTTAGGAGAATTTGGGATTTTACAAATTTGGGAATTTAAACCTCGATTTGGGGTTGGATTCCGAAACTAATTACATATTCGGCCTCGTGAGTGAATGGATGAACGGGTTTTGGTCCGAACCTCGTGTTTTGACCAAGCGGGCCCGGGGTTGATTTTTTACTTTTGGGGGGAAATGATAGAAAATCTATAATTAAGCATTGGGGTTGAATTATTTAGCATGATATTGTTAAGTTAATTATGTGTAGATACAAGTATATTGGAGGAAAATCTAAAGGGAAAGCGGTGTTTGAGGCTTGAGTTTGGCCGTGGAATCCACGGTAAGTGTTTGGCTTAACCTTAGCTTGAGGGAATAGGTGTTGTGTCATATTTGCTACGTGTTAGTGTTATGTTCAACGTATAGGTATGGTGATGAGTATCTATATGTTGGTGTTAAGCATGCCCGTAAGTCGTATATTGTGATTTATGTGATTTTTCATTAAGCACTACTTGGGTTTAACTTGATAATTTTCCATGTTGATGGTATTTCCTTGGTATTGCTTATTGTTGAGTATTGGTTCAAGTTGAGAATTATTACGTGAAGTTAAGTAATTAAGCGAGATTGGTTATAGTTGTTTCCCTTTCCGGGATGATGTTGATTTTATTGTTGGCTCCCTTGCCGGGACGTTATGGTTTCTATTATTATTTATACTGTTGATTTCTTTGTCGGATTGTTGTCATTTCATTTGTTTGGGTGAGAAAGAGTGTAAAGCACGAAGGATGGTGTTGTGCGTTATATTGTGAGTGAGTGTTAAACCACGAAGGGTGATGTTGTGCCGATATTGTGAGTGTTTATGCACGAAGGATGATGTCGTGCCATATTAATGAAACTAAAAGCACGAAGGGTGATGCCGTGCCATGATTATGAGAGAGTAAAAGCACGAAGGGTGATGTCGTGACATTTCTGTTGATTCCTATGGTGAGGTCGAGAGTAAAAGCACGAAGGGTGTTGCCGTGCACTTGTTTCTGTGTTATTATTTCCATTGTTTTAAGTTTGATTATTTACTTTGTCGCTTTACTCCATTATTGTCATGACTTTACAATTCCCCTCTCCTCAGCATGTTCCCCTTATTTTTGTATTAAGCTGCTTAATTCTCGTTATTATTATTATTATTGTTTTTTGTATATGATTAAATTGCACATGTTTATATGGTTATTGTGTCCTAGCCTCGTCACTACTTCGCCGAGGTTAGGCTCGACACTTACCAGTACATGGGGTCGGTTGTACTGATGCTACACTCTGCACTTTTTGTGCAGATCCCGGTACTAGACCCTTCGGACCGTAGATCGAGGTTGATGCCTTCAGTCCAGTGAATAAGGGAGTTTTTTCACTTTAAGTGACATTATTCGATTTTGGAATTTATTTATTTAATCAGAGTCGCCACTTGGGATAGTTTATGGTGTCCCAAGTTACCGGTTTATTTTTAAATCCCAAATCGAGGAAGTTTTGACTCTGTTTATATTGTCTGCGAACCAGAAATCCGGGTAAGGAATTCTGTTAACCCGGGAGAAGGTGTTAGGCACTCCCGAATTCCGTGGTTCTAGCACGGTCGCTTAGTGATTCATACTTGGCTTAAATTATCTAATTACTCATTTTTAGGACCTATGTGTATTTTACCTTTTACCGCTTTTAAGAAATTATCCTGAGATGAGTCACGCGTACGTGTACTCATTTTAATTAATGCGCTAAAAATCATGTCACGCGTACGTGTACACAATTAATAGCCCTTGATATTAAAATTATTTGGCCAAAGTCATGCGAACGTGTACTTTGATTATATTGAAAATCAGCGCTTAAATCATGTCACGCGTACGTGTACACAATTTGTCACGCTTAATTATTTAAGAAAAAACTTGGCCAAAGTTGCGCGAACGCATACTTTGGTTTTATTTTGAAAATCGGCACTTGAATCATGTCACGCGTACGTGTACACAATTCGTCACGCTTATTATTAATAAGATTATTTCGCTCAAAGTTGCGCGAACGCATACTTTGGTCTTAATTTTAAGCCCGTAACTATACCATGCGAACGTTGAAAATCCTAAAATGTCTTATCCGGGCCTAAAACATGTCACTAGCGACCATGTAATTAAAAGTACAAATAAACGCAAAATTAAGTCCAATTCCCCAATTTCTTAGCAGACCCAACATTTGACTACTTTTTAGTGTCCTTTTTAATATCTTCAATTGAGTTCTTTTCTCAATCTGAGCAATCATTTGAATCTCAAGCAATTAAACAAACGAACTGAACCCAAAAATATTTGCTTGAGCAGAATATTTCAATAGTAGACATTAACAAACAAACAGAACACTCACAAAATTAATCAGCAAAGTAATATCACCAGGTAATCACGTGCATGAAACTAAGGAAGAGCAAGTAGATAGGAAAAGGATAAGAATGGACCTCAAATTAGCAAATTTTTGCCTTCTACAACTGGACCGAAAGCCGAACAATGTATATTCTTAAACAAATCTGAAAATGAGCAAGGAAAAGCCATCGGACCTTCGAACTAAGAACGGAACCAACGAACGGACTACCTATCGATTGTGAAATTACATCGTGTTCCCTTTTTTGGACTCCAAACTCTCCTATGTTTTGCGTACTGTTCGTGTGTGTGTGTGTGTGTGTGTTGTCGCCGGAGATGGCAGCGGCGGCCGATGAAGATCAGAGGAGATGGACGGCGGCTACTCCGGCGGCTGAGAGCTCTTTTTCTCTTAGGGTTTGGTCGCTATGGTGTGAGGGCAGCTGTTGCTGTTGGTGTGTGTAGGTGGGGTTGGTCAGTGGTGCGCCGGTGGGTGGTCGTTCAACAGCAGCGGCGGCGTCTTAGTGTAGGTGAAGTTAGGGCTTAGGTTTTTATTTTCTTGTGTATGAAGAAGAAGGTCCTTAGGTGATGTATTAGGGTGTGTTTTTGGTTGAAGGGTCTGTAAGAGGTGCTGATGGTTGGAGGCGGCTGGAATTGGAGTAGGATGGGGGTCGCTGGCGATTTCCCGGCGGATTCCAGGCGGCAGCGGCTGGGAGGGGTTCTAAGGTTTTTGTCCAAGTTTTTTTTTTGTGTCTAGGTTCTAGTGTGTTGAAGGTTAGGGAGTCTCTCCTCTAGAGATAGGGTCTTGGAGTCTTTTTAAGAAAAGGGTAGGGTTAGGGTGTAAGGATTTTAGTAAATTGGGTTGGGCTCCTTCTTGTTGGGTCCTAATTTTGGGCCTAAGAAACACTATAAAAAGTAAATGTATTTATAAGAATAAAACTTACTCTTAATTAACTAAAATACACTACTAAAATAAAACTAAATGTTAAAAGCGAAACTATTTTTGTAATTTTAATTTTTGTGATAAAATAAGGTAAAAAATAGTCAAAACAAGTCAAAATAGTGATATTAAGCCTAAACTAAATATTAAACGCTAAAATGTATAAAATATCTGGGAGGGTCAAAAATCACGCGTCTACAGCTGCCCCTCTTTGACTGGAAACATGAAGAGTTTTCAGACAAAGAACGACGAGACAAGTTATTTTTGACCCGACACTTATTTTGAGAGATCTAAAACTAACAGGAGAGAATGTGACCGAGCCCTGGTATCTGAGCTGCCTACATATCCTTGGCTATAAAGGAATCAGACCACGTGTAGTTCAAAGGTAGGAAGAGTGATGGAGAAGGATACCGAGATGGAGTGTCGAGTGAGGTGCCATTCCGTCGAGGTTCCGTTCCGAGGTCGTGTTATTACATCAAAATCAAACATGAAAAAAAAAGACTAACTAAGCCTATCAGCTATGAGTTACAAGATTCCTATCTATAAGTCTTCTGAAGCTTGATCTTGAATCTTGAATGGTTTTCATGCAGACTCTAGATTTGAACCTTGACGTTTGCTAGCTGCAGGTGCTACTTCAATCTTATTCTTTTTTTTTGGTTTTTTTTCTTCTTTTATTTTTGATTAAGACTACTTCTGCTGGTCATCTATTGTCGACTCGCATCCTTGTCGTGAGCTTCTGCTACTTCTAACCTGAATTGAATTCTGAAATGACTTCCCTTGTTCTCCAGGTGGGCGCCTGCTACTGACTTGAACTTTGAAAAAAAACTTTGAAATGAATTCCTTCATTCTCCAGGTGGACGCCTGATGACTTAACTTGAAATGAATTCCCTCGTTCTCCAGGTGGGCGCCTGCTACTGACTTGAACTTTGAAAAAAAACTTTGAAATGAATTCCTTCATTCTCCAGGTGGACGCCTGATGACTTAACTTGAAATGAATTCCCTCGTTCTCCAGGTGGGCGCCTGCTACTGACTTGAACTTTGAAAAAAAACTTTGAAATGAATTCCCTCATTCTCCATGCGGGCGCCTGATTGCCAAAACTTGAAACTGTATTCCCTTGTTCTCCAGGTGGGCGCCTGATTTCCAAAACTCGAACTGTATTCCCTTGTTCTCCAGGTGGGCGCCTGATTGCCAAAACTTGAATTGTATTACCTTGTTCTCCAGGTGGGTGCCTGATTTCCACAACTCAAATTGTATTCCCTTGTTCTCCAGGTGGGTGCCTGATTACAAAACTTGAATTGTATTCCCTTGTTCTCCAGGTGGGCGCCTGATTGCCGAAACTTGAACTGTATTCCCTTGTTCTCCAGGTGGGTGCCTGATCGCCAAAACTTGAACTGTATTCCCTTGTTCTTCAGGTGGGCGCCTGATTACCAAAACTTGAAACTGTATTCCCTTGTTCTCCAGATGGGAGCCTAATTGCCAAAACTTGAAACTGTATTCCCTCGTTCTCCAGGTGGGCGCCTGATTTCCGAAACTTGAATTGTATTTCCTCAAAGTAGAGCTTATGCTAGATCTTGTTACTCATGGATGTTTTGAATTTTAACTAAGTCCCATTGTTCAGGAGGGTCCTGAGAACTTCAAATAAAATCTCATTATCCATGCGGGTCCTGAGAACTTGAAAACTAAATCCCATTATCCAGGAGGGTCCTAAGAGCTTGAAAGCTAAATCCCATTATCCATGAGGGTCCTGAGAGCTTGCAAAACTGAATCCCATTATCCATGAGGGTCCTGAGAGCTTGCAAACTAAATCCCATTATCCAGGAGGGTCCTGAGAGCTTAGAATTAATCCTTGAAAGTTTAAAATCAAATCTCGTTATCCAGGAGGGTCCTGAGAACTTAGAATGTACTTACCTGAACCAAACTCTCTTCCTGGAGGATCTCTGTAGAAAGAACAAAAATTCCTTGCCCCTGAATCATGCTTCCCTCCTGGAGGGTCCCTGCAAATCAGAAAAATTTTCTGGCCCCTGTTTCAATCAAAGAAAACTTTATCAGTTTGAGAAATGTGGTGGTTAGTTTGTGGCATTCTTGTTGAGGATGGCCTTCCCACTGCCGCGCTTTGTTCTAACTGGCTGCTTTGAACTTGGCCAAGAATTTGTTTGACTTTCTGGCTGAATTTCAACAATATGACCTTGAAAGACCCGAATGACCTTTTCTCAAACCGTTGTTTTACATTTCTGTCCTTCCCATTTGAACCTCTGCATCTTCCACAACATTCACAAACCACTCGACCACTTGAACTTTCACTAACACCTTATTTCCATTTTTTGCATTGTGCTATTTCTTGTATGCTTTGGCCGCACTTTGCTTCGTGCAATTTCGGAAGCTGGTAGTAAGCTTTGGAATCCTTCTTTTACTTGCTTAAACACTGCTGACATTGGTAAAGCCTTAAAGAAAATAATCCCAAAAGAAATGAAATGCAATGACTTGGAGAATTAGGAATAAAGAAGAAAATTCAAAACAGGATGACTATTTGTGGGAGAAAAAGGAAAAGAGACTTATCTGGGTGAGGCAATTGGCACCAATGATCATGACATGCATTTCGGATTAATCAGCCTAGCATGTTCAACCAATCAACTTTCACTTGTCATATCTCATGCCCGGGACCTCCATAACCCAAACTCTTTGCCAAGTCGCTGACCTTGCTCGGTTTGCGGTGCCCTGAAGGGTTTTCACCAACAGACATCTCTCATTTGTTCATCTCTCAACTCACTGTCGCCCTACGGTGCCCGTGAAGGTTTTCACCGATAAGACTCTCTCATTTTAATTTCTCTCAGCTTACCATCGCCTTGCGGTGCCCCTGAGGGTTTTCACCAATAAGACTCTCTTATTTTTAATTTCTCTCAGCTTACCATCGCCTTACGGTGCCCGTGAAGGTTTTCACCAATAAGACTCTCTCATTTATTTGTTTTCCTTTGTACGGCACAGAGTGTTGCCCCTGGTGTGAATCACATCTATGCCTCGCTTGACTTGGCACTCTCAAACATTGGTCGGAAGGTCTTTCTTTGGACCTTAATGCAGGCTTTTGGATGGGGTTAGAAAGAAAGGATAAAGGCTCAAAACAAATTGAGTGGGTTAGCAAATACAACTTTTGGAATCAGCTCTTTTATATAGCCACAACTTCTGCCCCGAGTTCTTTGCCTGGGGGCTTTTGAACTTTTATTTGGACGGGACCGAACCGTGAGGCTGCCTACGTATCCTTAAAAGGAATCAGGTCGAACGTAGTTCATGAAATAGGAATTGCCTTTTTTGTTGTTACTTTTCTCTTTTTCTCTTCTTTCTCTTTTTCTTTTTTTTCTCTCTTTTTTTCTTTTCTTCTTTTCCTTCTTTATTTACCTTTTGCATCCGTGTTTCTGAACTTTGCTACTGATTCCAAAAGAGGGGTATGAAAGAAAATATATAAGGCTCAAAGGGGTAACAAAGGGTAAAGTGTTTAGATAGCAGAATAAAATGCCTTCGTCATTCCAATCTTCAAAACATGCCAAGTACAAACAAACACAATTTAAACCAAAGAAATCACACATAATATCTTTTGACTGCATCAGAATTGATAGCCATATCTACACATTTGCCTTCTATATCTGTTAAATACAAAGTACCATTGGACAACACTCTCGTTACGATGAACGACCCTTGCCAATTTGGGGCGAACTTGCCTTTTGCTTCAGCCTGATGTGGAAGAATGCATTTCAACACTGATTGATCTACCACAAACTGTTTGAGAGACACTCCCTTGTTGTATCAACCTCTTGATTTCCCAAACTAATCGCCTCAGTTTCACTCAATTCAAGCTCCAGGTTATCTTAGAATGCGTGAACCTTTACTTGTTTCCTCAAATGCATCCTTTATCACATTCAAAACCATGTTTCATGATTCCATGATTAGATTGGCTTTCAAGATCTGGCTAAAAACTCCGCACGCATGTCATGTCATTAGAACCGGCCTGAAGAGAACTATATACAAGAAAAGAACTAAACAGAGATTGCAAATAACAAAACAAAATTTCATTTGACCGAAGGATGGCAGGGTTTGAACAATACCGAAACAAACCTAGATGATAGACTCAGAGACACAAAACTAACTAACAAGACTCCTAAAGATAAGCAAAAGAGGACAGAAGGATTTGAATCACCAAAACAAACAAGTTAAAATCTGGATTACAACCCCGAAATAACCAGATAGCAGAAAATATGTCACAATAAACTGCCAAGACTCCTTCCCGACTAGGAAATGTGGTGCTTTCTAATTACTAAGCTCGAGATCTTATCCGCTGAGTTGCACATCAAAATTACTGGGACCCTCACCCACTTCAATCACATTGTCTTAACCAAGTGGCTCATTGACTCATTTGAGGTGGTTTTGCGGGGGGTGGAGTGTGAAAAGGTTGTGGGGAGAAATCAGCAGCAGTGGGAATCTGGATTTGTGATAGTGGCAGAATGGTGATGAGGCTTTCGGTGTAGTTAGTGGAAAATAATGGTGGAGACGCCCACTAATCCAAGCTTGGTATATTTCAGCCACCTGTCCTTTCAACCTTAAGACCTCTTCTCTCAGTTCCGATTCCGATTCAATAATTTTTCTCGGCGGGTCCGCAACTCCTGTGGCCAAGTCTTTGCTAGCCATGGCTACCTTGCTTTCTGACTTTGTGTTGTACGGATGACTCACCACAAACTAACCACCCTTTGTTATAATAACAATTAAAATACCAAATAGGAGCAAAATAAAGCCAACATGTTAGCGTTAGGGCATTTATCAGATAAAACGTCACATTGTGTGCAATGCACCTAGCAACAATTAACGATTCTAGAATGACTTCGAGGGTCACAAGGTCATTTGGCATCACCCCAATTTTGTTCATTTCAGCCTCCTCTTTTCTTTCATTTCTAGCACTTCTTGACTTGCTCATTTTCCTTCCTCTGTTTTCTTTCTAATTCATTAATTTCTTTCTTTCACCTCACGTCCCACAAATTCATTTCCCCCTTTTTTTTTTCTTTTCTTTTTTTTCTCTTTTTTTTATAATTTTTTTTTTAATGAATTGATTTGATCGAACCCTATGTAGGTTGCCTACGTATCATGTTCCGCATGAATCAGACCAAACGCAGTTCTAGAAAAGTAATGAACAAATAAACTAAGAAAGAAAAAATAAAATAAAAATAAAAAAATAAAATCTTTTTGGATTTTCATTTGTAACTCCTCTTTTTTTGGTTTTTCAAATATAAAACATGCATATTATAACAAAAGACTCGAAAATCTTAACTAGACTGACAAACTTGATGCTACTGTACAAGACTAAGAATTAAAAGACAACATAAAATAGACTCAAAAATAAAAACTTTCTTCAAGCAGCTCTTGTATGCATGATCTTGACTAAAATGATCCTGGGTATCTGTCATGCTCAAACTCTAACAAATAGATCCATACCTGAATGGGAAGAATAAGATCAAATAGAGTTAGTGATTCAAGACACGTGTGAGACCACAATACTTCCAATTGAGACATGCAAACATGATTGGGTTATTTTTTGTAAAAGTGGCTAGTCATGCAAATTCAACATGGATAGACCTTGGAATTGAGAGGACATCTTGTTGTACACTTCACGTTCTAAGACATATGTTATTAAGACACTTTGAAAAAGAAAAAAAAAACTAGCTCTATTTTGCAAAAACGGCCTACGTGGTCAAATGTGGCTAAACTTGCAAGATTTGACTAAGACCCCGCGAAGCCAAGAACTTAAGACTCACTAAGAATACCGGACCCTATGTGGGTTGCCTACGTATCGCGCCCCGAAAGACGAGAATCAGGTTTGCGTAGTTCGGGCAGATTGGATACGAGAGAGAATTGAAAAGAAAAAAAAAACACATTTTATCTCTTCTTCTTTTTTTTTAAATGATGAAAACATGTAACATCTTTTTGGATTTTCTTTTTCTCTTTTTTTTCATATATTTTTCTTAACAAAATGAAGGGAACGTGCAAAATCTTTTTTTTTATTATTTCATTTTCATTTTTTTTTTTTGGTGTTTTTCTTGACACTTAACCAACATTGCTTCATTTTCACACTTAACCCTCCTTTCTTTCTCATTTTCCCTCAACCAACATTGGTCCGCCAAATGAAGCCTTTTACCCTCGAAGAATACAACATGTAGCACATAAAATGCATCAAAATGGTCTTTTATTTTTTGGGGACACCTGTCCTAGACGGACCCAACCCCTGTGTTGAGTCCCCTAAGTCAAATGCACATGATGCAAATAATCGTTCCTATTAAGGATCCGACATGGGGTTTTGTTATTCTAGGTTTAAACCTAGGGTTGTGTTCTAGACCTGGGTACCCGAGCGGACAGCTGGAGACGAGGTGGGGGCAACGTACCGGGAGCACGAAAGTCTACCCGGCCTTGTTGCTGGTCCATCCTCGTTCTTATTTGGTACGACCTCTAACAGAAAAGCGGGTCACGCGAACGTGTGCACCATTTTTTTTAGAAGACTCGGAGGGGTGGCGTGAGGAAGCAATTTAAATACAGATCAAATAATATTAAAGCGGTAAATGAATGGCAATTAGCACATTAGGCCCACAAAATACAGTAATATCACAATCAATGAAGCCAAGTAAAAACACATAAAAAAGCTCGAATTCTTGAACCTTGAACCAGAGATTCTGGGTTCTTTTCCCCAGTAGAGTCGCCAGAGGTGTCACACCTCCTTTTTCACCCCCTGAGGGTGGATAAGGGAGTTTTTCCACTTTAAGTGACATTATTCGATTTTGGGATTTATTTATTTAATCAGA
>ML241924.1:0-22364 GCA_005239495.1 Nicotiana undulata
GAACCTGACCGTTCAACAAAAAGAAGTCAGATTCCTCAGCTCTAAGTGCCCCTTTTACTACATGCTTAGTACCCTTTTGAAGGGCAAACTTCAACTGACCATACAAAATTTATGCACTTATCGTGGAGTGAGTTTTGACTATTAAAGAATCAGAACTCAACTACCCCAAATGCAAATCAGCACCAATAGGCTGATACCAACATAAAATTAACATCTAATCTACGACATGCCACATGTATTGCAGAATTTAAAAAAAAAAACATAAGGTCAGTCTCAAGAGTCACACATACACTTAAGTAGTAATGCATTTACTTCAATTTTCATGTCAAGAATGGAGGAGAAGAAGATTCAGATTCATATGGCCTTAAGGAAACACAACATGAGACAACAATTTCAATAACAATTTTGAGTTCAAACATTCCATACAAAGGTTCAATGTTACATACCTTCAAAGAGAGAGATACCGAAGATCTTGACCAAATAAAGGTCAAGACAAAAGAAGATCAACTAGGAGCTAGGAGAGGGATGGAAGACCAGCAGTAGCAGCAACCAAAAAACCAGAGGAAAACCAGGAGGATAGAGGACTCAATAATCCAAAACAAAACTGATTCTTTTCTCTACAGACTTTTTTTTTCTTTAGCCCTTACTACTCTATTTTTGTTTTCCTTTTTTGTTCATCTATTTTTCAGAATGATATGTGTGTGTGTGTAATTCTGCCTTAGACTTTTTCAGCAGCTTTTTTAGACAGAAAAAAGGTCCTTGAAAGTGTGAAGAGAGGGTCCCTTTATAGGTATTTGGGAATGGGGTATCTTTTTGGAATATTCCCCACTCAAAAAGCTGTAAATAGTACATAATAGTACATAGGGCAGCTGTCAACCTTATCTTTTTGGACAGCTGCCCCCTATTCTAGAATATTCTCACCTATTAAAGACCTTTCTACCCTTAAAAAATCTGATTTTCTACTATACATTACCTAATATACCCTTTGAAGTCCATATATTTACCATTAGGCAACCATGGTTATTTACTCGGGTTATTATTTAACTCTAGTTAACTAATATTAGTTATGTTCTTTAGGTGACTACTAGTTGTTCTAAACTAGGGTTGAGTTAATTAATTAAAGGTTTATTGATTAAATGCCTAGAGTTAGTTTCATACTAATTACTTATGTTTAAGTTAATTAATTAAAGTAAGTCAATTAATTTTAACTCCTGAAATTAAGTTAACTGATTTAGTCTAGTCATTTGCTAAAATCAGAAACTTATCTAGCTATTGGGCCCAAGTTAACTTAATTTGTCTTAGTTAATTAATCCTAAACTAATTATTTTGGACAGATTCCTAGGCCTTAGCTCAGTATTTTTAAGAAGTTGATAAACTAGGTTGATTCTACTAGACAAGATGTCTAATTGGGGCTGATGGGTGTTATTAGCTAGATCTCAGTTTAACCAAGACTAATCAACTTGATTCTTTTACTGAGGTTAGTCGACTCGTATTAACTTAATCAAACCTGATTAATTATCTTAACTAGTACCTAGGACTTGGCTGATTATTCAAGGTGTCAATAGCTTAGGTTGGTGTTATTAACAGGTATTCTTCTACAAGCCACTGTTAGTTAGGTTAGATTTGAAGCACATGATTAACTAGTTTCTTAGTCAATTAACTAATCAAAGACAATTTATGCTCGAGGAACAGTGCATTCGAATGCCTACCTACTCACTACTTATGAATCAAGAGCAAGCGGAGAATAATAAAAGATAGTCTAAACAAAATAACTAGGGAATCATAGAGACAATTCATAACCTAATACGACCCTAATCTAATCGCATAAGAGGGACAGGATCTTGTTTTATCATTTAAAGAAACATTCAAATTTGTCCAAACGTCTGGACAACTAGAAGATATGCTTGTCAATTCAAGACGGCACCAGTGGATCAAGATGAATCGACTAAGAACAGTTATAACAAGTTCAGTTCTTTTGACCTTGATTTTCTTGATCAAGCATGGCAGTTAAATAACAGAATAAGCTAACATGAATCAGAAATTGATAGAAAAACAAGATTTAACCTAACTTTTTAGCAATCACTAGAGACATATTATTACAGAAAAGGAGACAAACAGACATGCAACACTTAATCTAGGTTCATGATTCATGGTTCCCTTAGTTATACAATCAATTAGGGACTGGAAGTCAATGACAACAATAAGCAAAAAAGGAAAACATAGATAAAAAGGAAATAAAAGAAATTAACTAAATTAAAATAAACTAGAACAGTAACTAACGCGAATCTTTGATTTTAATGCGTAAAATAGTAAGGAAGGAGGAAGAATACGGGTTTGGAAAGTTTCCGGTGACTTGCCGAAATTTTGACCGGATTCCGGCGGGTTTGGAAATAGTCCAAACCCACATGAATCAATAGCTCTCGTCAAGAGCTATTGACTCATGTAGGTTTGAGTCATTAAATGTTTGCAAATCGGCTGGAAGGCAAAAACTAGGTTTTCCGAGTTCTTAGATTTGAAATTACTCCGAATTGGTTGGTTGTTTGGGGAAACCAATGTTTGGATGGGGTTGAGGAAGTTGTGGGGATCGTCTGGTTAAAAAATGGGGGTGATTGGAGAAACTCTGCCGCCGGAGGCGATTTTCGGCCGGCGGCCGACGGCGCAGCTAAGGCGGGGCAGCGGTGGTCCGGTGGAGAGGCGGCAGGTCTTTTAGAGAGGGTGAGAGAGACGAGAGAAGGGGGGAAGGGGGGTGTTAGACTTTGAATTAGGGGTAGGGGGTGCTTTATGACAATTTTATATTTAAGTGATGTGGGGTTGTGAATCGTTGGATCAAGATGATCCAATGGCTGGGGGACGAGGGGTGTGAAACGGGGTCGTTTTGGGTATTGGGGCTGGGGCAGGCCGGGTAGGTTTGTGGGCTTTGGGCTGGTGAGTGTGGGTTGGTGTAGAGACCATGTTTGGGCCTGGGTGATTTCAAGCCCAGGTCTGAATTTAGTCTCTTTAATTAACTAAAACAATTAATTTAATTAAGTTCAAATCTAATTGAATCTAAAGAAATGTAATAATTCATTTTAAACCTCACTTTTATCTNATTATAGGATGATATGGCGAGCAACAATCACGCGCTCACAACGGATTTGTTTTCAGAAAAATTGATACATTTCGTTGCAAAAGTGTCAATAATAATCCATTTGGGAGTTTAACATTATTTAAAAAACACATAGTAAAAACCAACCCCAGATATAGTGTCACCGAGTCATGCGCTACGACAACATAAAAATGTCAAAATAGAAAATAGACAACATAATCTGAAATAATGAAAATGCGACAGGAAGATAAAGAAGGAGAAGACGAGGCTGCGATCGCCAACTGCTACCTCGACGACTCCGAAAGAAACTCTGGCAGCCGCTCAGCAACCACTACCGGGTCCCGATGTACCTGGATCTACACATAAGGTGCAGGGAGTAACGTGAGTACACCAACTCAGAAGTAACGAATCCAAACTATGGGCTGAGAGGTAGTGACGAACTAAACCTCAACAACTAAAATAATCAACATACAAAAATTAGACATGTTCACAGTTTATCAGATAATGAAACAAAATATGCTAGGTATGACCAGTATCCCATGTAATTCAGTATACTCTACATGCCAAAATCTGAACAATGTGGGAATGCACATAGTAATCACAGCTCTCGCACAGAAGTCCACTCAGTATTGTAAATGGCTCTCAGGCCCAGGGAAAATCCATTCCGGAATATGCATAGACACTGGTGACCGTAGTCACTCAGTACTCAGGAAAAGGCCAATCCAGCCCCATGGAGAAGATCCATCTTCGGAATACAACACTCGGACAAGATCCATGTCATGGGGCGATCCATCCCTCACATATCATCAACTTCGGACAAGGTCCATGTCCAGGGAAAATCCTCCCTCAAATATCCATGCGCTCACTGGGGGTGTAAAGACTCCGGAGGGGCTCCTATTAGCCCAAGCTCTATATCAAGCCAACGAAGGCATGATTAGAGTATCGCTGCAGTGTGCAGTCTGATCTCATAACTGTCTATCCATAACAGGCTCTCGGCCTCACTCTGTCATTTTTCTCCAGTCTCGCTCACATGGGCTCACAGATGCATGAACTAGCCCGAAACAATGATAAGCACACAAAATTAACAATTACCGAGACTGAGGCATGGAATGATATGCTATGACTGGACTGAGTATATGCAATCAAATAAACACATAGGACACAGCAATATACGACCACTCGGGTCTCAGTATTTTCGGCGTGAAGCCTTAGCATTTAACTTAGCATGATTTCTAGCATGTTCACATTAACCACATCAATAGAAGTTCGGATATCAATCTGTAATAGCTACTAGACGGTGCCATGGAATGAGACGGGCCACAAATCACTGGTGCACGCCCGCACGCCCGTCACTTGGCATGTGCGTCACTTTAATTTTAGTCATATATCATATAGTTCGGGGTTTCGAACCCTCAGAACCAAGTTTGGAAATGTTACTTACCTCAAACCGGCTAAAATCCTAGCCCACATGCCTTTTCCTCTAGACTCGACCTACGATTGCTCCAAATCTAGAAAAAAATCAGATTTATATTATTATTATTATATGCCAAGGAACGAAGCCCATTCGAAAATTATCAAAATTAACCAAAAATTCCGAAATTGGCCAAACCCGAATCCCGGGCCCACATCTCGAAATTCGATAAAAATCACAAAACTAGAATCTTTATTCCCTCACGAGTCTACCCATATCAAATTCATCCAAATCCGACCTCAATTGCCCATTCAAATCACCAATAGAAATTCTCAAACTTTTCCCTCATTTTCCCCAATTTCCACTCTAATTTTTTTAAATTAAATGATGAAACTCATGACTAAATCAACTCCTCTGAAAATCATCTCAAATTTCACCTTCTCCCGAGTTCTCTAGTGGGGTTTTTGAAAATATGGACTAAACCCTCGTTTTTGAACTTAAAACTGTCTGCCCAGTTATTCCTTCTACGCGAACGCGGCCAACCTCTCGCGTTCGCGTAGGCTAATCAAGCCTGCCCCCAAAATTCCCTTCGCGAACGCGAAGCTTTACCAAACCCAAGCCTTCATAAACGTGTCCCCTACCACGCGAACACATAGATCATTAACCTGGGCTCCCCCTAACTCCCTAATCCTCTTCGCGAACGCGGTTCAAGGGCGCGAGCACATTGAACATTTCCCCCAAACCTCTGAGTTCATGTCCACCCCTTCGCGAACACATAGAAAAAAAGATCCCCAGATCCTCTATTTACTCTTCGCGAATGCGGGACCCCACCGCGAACGCGATGAACAAGAATTCTCTACAACAACACCAGAAAATCTACCAAGTTCAAAGTCCAAAAATTGATCTGTTAACCACCTGAAACTCACCCGAGGCCCTCAACCAAACATGCCAAAACATCCCATAACATCATTCAAACTTAGTAAAGACTTAGAACCACTCAAAACAACACCAAAACACTAAATCACCCTCGGATTCAAGCGTAAGAACTTAGAAACTTCTAAATTTGACCAAAGATGCCGAAACCATCCAAAACACGTCTGATTGACCTGAAAATTTGCAAACCCACCCAAAATGACACTACGAAACCTGTTCCAACTTCCAGAATTCCATTCCGACCCCGATAGCCTATTTTCCATTACCGACCGAAAATCGCCAAAAACTAGATTTCGCCATTTCAAGCCTAATTCTATTCCGGACCTCAAAACAACATTTTGAACGCACTCCTAAGGACCAAATCACCTAACGAAGCTATACGAGCCATAAAATCCACATTTCGAGGTCGTTTACCTATAAGTCAACTCCCGGTTGACTATTCTAACTATTAAGCCATTTTAAGAGACTAGGTGTCTCATTTCACACCACGATCACTCCGAACCCGAACCAACCGACTCAACACAACATAAATAGGCTATGAAACACATGATAAAGAAGAAATAGGGAAAACAAGCTAATATCACAGAACGACCGGCCGGGTCGTTACATTCTCCCCCTCTTAAACAAACGTTCATCCTCGAACGGGTCTAGAAACATACCTGGAGTCTCAAATAAGTGAGGATATCTACCCGCACCTCCCGCTCAGTCTCCTAGTTGGCCTCCTCCACCGTCTGGCCTCTCCACTGCACCTTTACTGAAGCTATATCCTTAGACCTCACCCTTCTGACCTGTTGACCCAAAATAGCCACTGCTCTACCTCATAAGACATATCACCCTCTAGCTGAACTGAGCTGAAGTCCAAGACATGAGACGGGTCACCAACATACTTCCGGAGCATGGAAACATGAAACAACGGATGGACACTCGATAAGCTGGGTGGCAAAGCAAGTCTATAAGCCACCTCCCCAACCCTTTGAAGCACCTCAAAAGGCCCAATGAACCGGGGACTCAGCTTGCCCCTTTTCCCGAACCGCATAACACCTTTCATGGGTGAAACCTTCAGTAGAACCTTCTCCCCAACCATGAAAGACACATCCCGGACCTTCTGGTCCGCATAAATGTTCTGCCTAGACTGCGCCGTGCAAAGTCGCTCCTGAATCAACTTCACCTTATCCAACGCATCATGTACCAAGTCTGTACCCAATAGCCTAGCCTCACCCAGCTCAAACCAACCAACCGGAGATCTACACCTCTTACCATACAAAGCCTCATACGGAGCCATTTGGATACTCGAGATAACTATTATTATATGCAAACTCCGCGAGTGGCAGAAACCGGTCCCATGAAACCCCGAAATCAATGACACTGGCACGTAACATGTCCTACAGAATCTGAATAGTGCGCTCTGACTGCCTGTCCGTTTGAGGATGAATTGATGTGCTAAACTAGACCTGAGTACCCAAATCTCTCTGCACGACCCTCCAAAACTGAGATGTAAACTAAGTACCTCTGTCAGGAATGATAGAAACTGGAACACCATGCAACCAGACAATCTCTCTGATATAAATCTCAGCTAACCGCTCCAAAGAATAAGTAGTACCAACAGGAATGAAGTGCGCGGACTTGGTCAGCCGATCCATAATGACCCATATAGCATAGAACTTCCTGGAAGTCCGTGGGAGTCCAACTACAAAGTCCATGATGATCCGCTCCCACTTCCACTCCGGAATATCCAACCTCTGATGCAACCCACCTGGTCTTTGGTGCTCATACTTTGACCTGCTGACATTTGATACACCGAGCTACGAATCCAACGATATACTTCTTCATCCGCCTCCACCAATAATGTTGTCTCAGATACTGATACATCTTCGGGGCACCCGGATGGATGGAATACCGCGAGCTATGGGCCTTTGCTAGAATCAACTCTCGAAGCCCATCCACATTAGGCACACAAATCCGACCCTACATCCTCATAACCCCATCATCACTAATAACTACATCCCTGGCATCACCCCGTCAGACCCTGTCCTGAAGAACGAGAAAGTGTGGGTCATCATACTGGCGCTCTCTGATCCGGTCATAAAGAGAAGACCTGGAGGCTATATGAGCCAATACCCGGCGGGGCTCTGATAGATACAATCTCACCAACTGGCCCGCTAAGGCCTGAACATCACGTGCTAATGGTCTCTCTGCTGCTGGGAGATATGCTAGACTCCCCAAACTCTCTGCTCTGCGACTCAAGGCATCGGCCACTACATTGGACTTTCCATGATGGTATAGAATAGTGATATCATAGTCCTTGAGAAGCTCCAACCATCTCCTCTGATGCAATTTCATATACTTCTGCTTAAATAGATGCTGCAAGCTACGGTGATCAGTGAAAACCTCACAATGCACCCCATAGAAATAATAATGCCAAATCTTCAGGGCGTGAACAATGGCTGCTAGCGCGAGATCATGCACTAGGTAATTCTTCTCTTGAGTCTTCAACTGGAGCGAGGCGTAGGCAATCACCCTACCTTCTGCATCAAAACACAACCGATGCCTATCCTCGAGGCATCACAATATACGGTGTATGAACCTGAAGCTGATGGCAATACTAACACTGGAGTTGAGGTCAATGTAGTCTTGAACTTCTGAAAGATCTCCTCACACTCGTCCGACCACCTGATCGTCCGACCACCTGAACGGGGCACCTTCTGGGTCAATTTAGTCAAGGGCGAAGCAATAGAAGAAAACCCCTCCACAAAGCGATGATAATTGTGAGCACCTAATATTTGCCCGCATAGGAAATTACTCCTAAAAACAATTCAAAATAATTTTTAATGTTTTTATGAATTTTGGAGTTTTTCTTTATTTGTTTTGCATTTAGTCGCATTGTTCACGCATCTTTAGGAATATCGTATATCATAAAAATTAGTACAAAAAAAAATTGTTACACCCCATATTTTCGTACGTGAGAGTACATCGTAAGTCAATTGATGTAAGCTCATAAATAAGATTATATTTGATGGAATATAAAGTAATTTAATAATGTTACATTGAAGGTTAAAAATATTTAAGATCAGGAACAATGAGTACCAAGAGGGTTGGAAAGCTTAGAAGCTAAACTAATTGAAGAAAATACGTTTCGTCGAAAGCCGACGAGTTTGGAATGTTATAACATGTACTTTAGGGTGAGACTATGGTTCGTTACATGACGTGGAGGTTATTCTATGATTTATTTTTATCTTATGATAGTTGTGTTTTACGTTTTGAAGTCAAGCAAGTGGTGGAACAAAAGTTGGCAAAGGTCTTCACAAGTTACACTCATAATGTGCTTAAATTAGGTCAAATGTAACTGATATTTTCTCTCGATATACTTGGAATTAGGAGAAGATATACCTACCAAATGGAAGATCTATGAGTTCAGTTTCCAACGCATTAAACCGTTCATCGATACGACATAGGAGTAGAGAGATATTTGCAATATCACGAGACTGCGCAGACATCATAAATGACAAGTAGGTGGATCACTAAAGCTTTTTGAGCAATACATTTCATGTATTATATGAGGTCTTATTGGGACATATTATATACCAAATTGAAGGTCTTGGAATGTAGTTTCCAACGCTCTTAACCATTGATTCATACGACATCAGAATAAAAAGATATAAGCGTCGGAAGATGAATCAATCGTAGGGTGCCAAGCTAGCACCTCTTTAACTTTTCCAAACTTGATATATATAAACATTAGGTTGGCTTTCTCTTCATTATTCAGCATAAAACTACCAGAGAACACCCATAGACATAACCTCAAGCTATCTTCTAGGGTTTCCAAAAAGAATATCATCCCGGACATGAAATCGAGAAGCAATAACATCAAAACGATCCCTACGACGTAAGTGTAGTCGGGGCCTTGTCCCGACAACACTTATGACACTCTTAGAGGCTATTGTGGACACATATTCTGTGTTTCTTTTTGACGTTTTCAGTCTCCAGCCCATAGTCTTGGCATGTATATATATGTGTGTAGGCATGTATGTCTTCAGTCGCAGCCTCGTCGGCCAGCTAGTACTTTATTATTTTGGCTTGCCTACCTTTGTTTATATGGCTTATTGTTATTCAGGTCATGACCTTAACGGTCTAGGTTTAGTATTTCAGATGTTGTGCTGCTCGATCTGTTGGGCCCCTAATTTAGTTAGCTAGTATGTTTAGTGGCTAACTCGATCGAATACAGTATGGAGTGCCAGTCGTACCTCCCCTAGTTTGGGGCGTGAAAAATACTTTAGTAATTTCATGTGCATTTTTAGTTAAATTAATTTAGTTAATTGATAGAAAAAGTAAGTAACTCAATTTTGCAAAATTAAGTTTGATTTAGGAAATTTGAATTACCGCGTTTGAAAATAAATTGAAAGAAAATAATGGCTTGTTTTCTTAAATATCGGATAAGCCAATTTTGTATAGCCCAAAATTTTCCTAATCTGGTGCAATCCAATGCCCCATCTTTAAAACTAGCATTTTGCTAGACCTAAATGGGGACCTAATTCCCTTCAGAAAAAATCAGCCGTTTTTCCCTCAAAAATAGATCTGAGAGAGAGCCTACCCCATCTTCTTTCTTAAACAACCAAAAAGACCTAAGGCCAAAGAGAACCCACAGAGGCAGCTGAAGCTCGTCTGCTTCCCCTCCTTCAACAGAGGCAGCTTCCTTCTTCGTCCTTAAATCGCACCCGAAGCCACTCCAAATCCAACCGAAAAAGAGCTTTAAGATAATCCCAAAACCTCAGCCAAACACCTCCCTTTTACACCTGAGACCAAGCTCGAAACCAGCCACAAAATCAGTCAAAAATCAGCTTTCAAACCTCCATAAACACAGCTGAAAAGCACCATGTAAATCAGCCGCATAACAACCTTAAAACTAGCTGCAAATAGCCATAAAATCCCCTCAAAACCAAGCTGAAAACTCACTCCAAAATACTCCTAAAATCCAGCTTCATCTCCACCCCAAGCCCAGCTGAAAACAGTCACTAAATCAGCTCTAAAAAGCGACTAAATTTCACTAAAAACAGTCTGAAAATAGCCACCAAGCTGCTAAAAAATAGCTCCCAAAACCCAGCAAAATCACCTTCAGAAAGCTCTTCAAACACTGTAAAAAAAATGCATTCGCTGCTCTAGGAAAATGCAACAGCGGTTGTTTTCTCAAATTCCATTTCCAAATCCGGCTTTGAAGCCGTTTGAACTTAGTCCATCAAGGTCGTCGAGGTCCCCCGGTTCGAGGTTCTCGTTCACAGCTCCGATCTGTTGATCTTGGCGTTGAAGCTTGGACTCAAGTTTCTGTGTTTATTCGACTTGGAAAGTGCCTATGTAATATTTAAAGCAAAAATTCTCAATATAAAAGGTTCATTTTCTCACTCATCTCTTTTTAGTTGTGTGTGATTAATTATGGTTTTAAGATTGATTTTAGCTTTCTATTTTGTAATTTTACGGTTTGTTTAGTTACATGATACACTACAGTTTTGATATAAAATCATTGTTGAGATCTGTCATTTAATCGGTGATGTTTAATTTGATTAATTCTTAGATATATGCTTTAGTGTTAAAGTAGTATTCATGACAATTTGGTTAATTACTCTAAAAGTGGAATTTTAGCAGTTGTCTTTTTAGGTGTTCATTTCACAATTACGTTGTGAACATTCTTCAATTTATGTAGTTTCTATTTGGAATTAAGTGGCTTCCTGCGGGACATTGAAATTGATACAATAGCTAGTTCGTAATTTACGATTTCAAAGTAGTTTAAAAAATAACAATTCTTGAACATGGTAGTCTATTATAAGCGCACTTTGAATTTACTATCGTGATTATGTATACGTTTGCGTGACATAATTATGATTTTCAAAATAAAATCAAGGTACGAGTTCACGCGGCTTTGGAGTTTTTATTAAATAATTAAGCGTGAAAAATTATGTACACGTATGCGTGACATGGTTTTTAGCTCGCTGAATAAGATGAGTACATGTACGCGTGACTCGTCTCAGGATAATTTAATAAAAGCGGTAAATATATAAAAAATGCACTTAGGTATAAAAGGCAGTAACTAAACAATTTATGCCAAGTTTAATCATTAAGCGACCGTGCTAGAACCACAGAACTCGGGAATGCCTAAACCTTCTCCCGGTTTAACAGAATTTCTTACGCGGATTTCTGGTTTGCAGACATTTTAAACAGAGTCAAATTTCCTCGATTTGGGATTTTAATAAATAAATAGTGTCCCGGAACACCATAAAAATCCGGGTGGCAACTCTGAATAAATAAAATAAATCCCAAAATCGAATAATGTTACGTAAAGTGGAAAAACTCCCTTATTACCCTTACCGGTGAAAAAGGAGGTGTGACAATAATATCCTTCCAAACCAAGGAAGCTCCTAATCTCTGTAGCTGAGGACGGTCTGGGCCACCTCTGTACCGCCTCTATCTTCTTCGGATAGACCTGAATACTCTCACTGGACACCATGTGCCCCAAGAAAGCTACTGAGCCAAGCCAAAACTCACACTTGGAGAACTTTTCATAAAGCTTCTCCTCCCTCAATCTCTGTAAAAAAAATCTCAATGTTGAACATGCTCCTACTGACTACGAGAATATACCAGGATGTCATCAATAAACACGATAACAAAGGAATCCAAGTACGTTGAAACACGTTGTTCATCAAATGCATTGACGCTGATTGGGCATTGGTCATCCCAAAAGACATCACCATAAACTCATAGTGACCATAACGAGTCCTGAAAGTTGTCTTGGAAATATCAGAATCTCGAATCTTCAGCCGATGATACCCTGATCTCAAATCAATCTTCGAGAACACTCTGGCTCCCTGAAGCTGGTCAAACAAATCATCAATGCGAGACAAAGGATACTTGTTCTTGACTGTAACCTTGTGCAACTGCCTGTAGTCAATACACATTCTCATGGAACCATCCTTCTTTTTCACAAACAACACCGGCGCACCCCAAGGTGACACACTAGGCTGAATGAACCCCTTATCTAGGAGTTCCTAAAGCTGCTCTTTAAATTACTTCAACTCCATTGGTGCCATACGATACGACGGGATAGAAATAGGCTGAGTGCTTGGAAACAAATCAATACCAAAATCAATATCCCTGTCAGGTGGCATGCCTGGCAGGTCAGCAAGGAACACGTCCATAAAATCACAAACCATAGGAACATAATCAATAGCGGGATTCTCAACACTGACATCCCTCACAAAAGCCAAATATGACAAACACCCTTTCTCTACCATACGTTGGGCCTTCAGGTAAGAAATCACCCTACTAGGCACATACTCCATAGAGCCTCTTCACTCAACCCTCGGAACTCCTGGCATCGCTAAGGTCTCGGTCTTAGCGTGACAATCTAGAACAACATGACACAAAGATAGACAATCCATGCCCAATATCACATCAAAGTCAACCATGATAAGCAGTAACAGATGCACTCGGGTCTCCAGACCCCCAATAGATATCACACACGACCGGTACACACGGTCCACAACAATAGTATCGCCCACCGGAGTCGAAACATGAACAAATGTAACTAAGGAATCACGAGGCATATCTAGAATATGAGCAAAGTATGATGAAACATAGGTATACGTGGAACCAGGATCAAATAGGACCGAAGCATCTCAGTGACAGACTGAGACAATACTTGTAATCACTGCATCTGAGGCTATATCATCTGGTTTGCCTGGAAGTGCATATAAACGAGCTTGACCTCCACCTGATCGACCTCCCCATCTAGGGTGGTCTCTAGCTGACTAACCCCCACCCCCAGCTGCCAGGGCGGGTGGTGAAGTAACTGGTGCTGAAGCTGAAAGCTAGCTCCTCTGCTAGAATGAACCACCCGAAATACGGGGACAAACCCTCTTGATATGACCCGAATCACCACACTCAAACAACCCCTCTCAGCAAATGACGGTGGGGATTGAAGGGAACCCCTAGAACCAGAATAACCACTAGAAGAACCATGCGCCGAGGAACCCTGAACTGATGGTGGCCGAGATAAACTCTGAGTTGGAAGAGCACTGAATGGGGAACGACCCGGATGAGAGCTACGGGGACCATGCCCCAATGAGGCACCACTATAGGCCGCGTGAACTGGCTGAGGAGGCCTAAATGAACCGCCTCTGTTGTGCTGAGACTAGCCTCCTGAATGAACACCACCAAAACTACCAGATCGTCGAGGCCTCTTGTCCTCCCTTTCGACTCACTCCTGGCGGCGAACTGACTCAATCTCTCTGGCAATGTCAACCACCTCCTCAAAAGAAGCCACAAATACCCTCTCCCTGGTCAGAAAATACGAAGTTGATAAGTGAGGCCATCAACGAACCTCCTGATCCTCTCCCTATCCGTTGGATTAAGCCAAATAGCATGACGGGCCAACTCGGAGAACCTCATCTCATACTGCATCATGGTCATGTCCACCTGACGCAACTGCTCGAACTCTCTGCGCAGCTCCTCTCTGCAAGACTGCGGTACATATTTCTCCAGGAAAAGAATGGAGAACTGATGCTAGGTAAGGGGCGCTGCATCAACAGGTCTACGCCTCTCATAGGCCTCACACCAAGCGAGTGCAGCTCCTGTGAACTAGAAGATAGTAAACGGGACCCCACTGGCCTCCAATATCCCTGTTGTGCGAGGAATCCTTTGACACTTGTCTAAGAAGCCTTGGGCATCCTCGCCCTTAGTACCACTGAAAGTCGGAGTCTGAAGTCTACTAAATCTCTCCAACCTTCGTTGCTCATCGTCTGCCAAAGCTGGGACCACAAAATCCTGGGCTGGGGCAACCGGCTGGGCTTGAGCTGCCCCCGGTGTCTGAAGCCCCTGGGTAACCTGCTCAGGTGTCTGGGCAGCTGGAGTTTGAGTGCCTCCCCCGGCCTGAGAAGTAGCGGCAGTAGTAGACATAGCGACTGCCTGTGCAAGACTGGTGCACATAGTCAGAATCTAAGCTAGGGTCTCCTAAAGACCCGGAATCACAATAGGCATTGCCGGTTCCTGAGTCGGTCCCGCTGGAACCTCTGCGGCGGGGACTTTATCCTGAACAATAGGAGGTCCACAGGTACTGCCCTGATTGTTGCGCGGGCTGCACCCCTCCCTCTACCACAGCCTCGATCGCGTCCTCGACCTCTCGCTGGTCTAGCTGGTGTTTGGTCACCCTGATCGGTAGCGTGTGTCCTCACCATCTGTGAGAGAATGAATACAACAAAAGTTTAGTCCCAGGAATCAACAGATTCGCACGACAAAATTCAAGAATGTGGGATTTTTCCCAAGGGTTCTGTAGCCTCTCGAAGATAAGTACAGACATCCCCGTATCGATCAGCAAGACTCTACTAAACCTACTCATGACTGGTGAGACCTATTTAACCTAGAGCTCTGATACCAACTAGTCACGACCCCAAAACATCCGTCGTGATGGCACCTGTCATAGAATCAGGCAAGCCACACATTTTGTTAAATTACAGATTTTTTATAGAAAAATTGATACATTCAGTGGAAAAAGTGTCAATAATAATCAATTTGGGAGTTTAACATCATTTAAAAAAAACATAGTTCAAACCAACCTCAGATCTAGTGTCATCGAGTCATGAGCTACTACAACATAAAAATGTCAAAATAGAAAATAGACAACATAGTTTGAAATAATGAAAATGCGATAGGAAGATAAAGAAGGAGAAGACGAGGCTGCAATCGCCAGCTGCTACCTCGACGACTCCGAAAGAAACTCTAACAGCCGCTAAACAACCACTACCGGGTCCCGATGTACCTGGATCTGCGCACAAGGTGCATGGGATAACGTGAGTACACAACCTCAGAAGTAACGAATCCAAACTATGGGCTGAGAGGTAGTGATGAACTAAACCTCAACAATTAAAATAATCAGCGTACATAAATTAGACATGTTCACAGTTTATCAGATAATGAAACAAAATATCCTAGGTATGACCAGTATCCCATGTAATTCAGTATACTCTACATGCCAAAATATGAATAGTGTGGGAATGCACATAGTAATCACAGCTCTTGCACAGAAGTCCACTTAGTATTGTAAATGGCTCTCAGGCCCAGGGAAAATCCATTCCGGAATATGCATAGACACCGGTGACCGTAGTCACTCAGTACTGAGGAAAAGGCCAATCCAGCTCCACGGAGAAGATCCATCTCCGGAATACAACACTCGGATAAGATCCATGTCTTGGGGCGATCCATCCCTCACATATCATCAACTTCGGACAAGGTCCATGTCCAGGGAAAATCCACCCCTCAAATATCCATGCGCTCACTGGGGTGTAAAGACTCCGGAGGAGCTCCTATTAGCCCAAGCACTATATCAAGCCAGCGAAGACATGATTAGAGTATCGCTGCGGTGTGCAGTCCGATCTCATAATTGTCT
This sequence comes from Nicotiana undulata, assembly GCA_005239495.1. Taxonomy (NCBI): domain Eukaryota; kingdom Viridiplantae; phylum Streptophyta; class Magnoliopsida; order Solanales; family Solanaceae; genus Nicotiana; species Nicotiana undulata. Next base: position 15,856 of record ML241924.1, read on the forward strand.
CTCCATAACAGGCTTTCGACCTCACTCAGTCATTACTCTCCAGTCTCGCTCACAGATGCATGAACTAGCCCGAAACAATGATAAGTACACAAAATTAACAGTTACCGATACTGAGACATGAAATGATATGCTATGACAGGACTGAGTATATGCAATCAAATAAGCGCATAAGGAGACAGCAATATACGACCACTCGGGTCTCAGTATTTTTAGCATGAAGCCTTTGCATTTAACTTTAGCATGATTACTAGCATGTTCACATTAACCACATCAATAGAAGTGCGGATATCAATCAGTAATAGCTACTAGACGGTGCCATGGGATGAGCCAGGCCACAAATCACTTGGTTCACGCCCGCACGCCCGTTACTTGGCATGTGTGTCACCTTAATTATTGTCATATATCATATAGTTCGGGGTTTCGAACCCTCAAAACCAAGTTTGGAAATGTTACTTACCTCAAACCGGCTAAAATCCTAGCCCACAATGCCTTTGCCTCTAGACTCGGCCTCCGATTGCTCCAAATCTAGCCATAAATCAGATTTATATCATTATTATATGCCAAGGAACGAAGCCTATTCGAAATTATCAAAATTAACCAAAAATCCCGAAATTGGCCAAACCCGACCCCCGGGCTCATGTCTCGGAATTCGATAAAAATTACAAAACTAGAATTCTTATTCCCTCACAGTCTACCCATATCAAATTCATCCAAATCCGACCTCAATTTCCCATTCAAGTCACCAAAAGAAATTCTCAAACTTTCCTCTCATTTTTCCCAATTTCCACTCTAATTTCTCAAATTAAATGATGAAATTCAAGCCTAAATCATTAAATTAAACCAAATGTGAGTGATGAATACTTACCCCAATAACTCCTCTGAAAATCCTCTCAAATTTCACCTTCTCCCCAGCTCTCTAGTGGGTTTTTGAAAATATGGACTAAACCCTCATTTTTGAACTTAATACTGTTTTCCCAGTTATTCCTTCTACGCGAACGCGGCCAACCTCTCGCGTTCGCGTAGGCTAATCAAGCTTGCCCCCAAAATGCCCTTCGCGAACGCGGTCCATGTTTCGCGAACGCGAAGCTTTACCAAACCCAAGCCTTCGCGAACGCGTCCCCTGCCACGCGAACACATAGATCATTAACGTGGGGTCCCCCCAGCTTCCTAATCCTCTTCGGGAACGCAGCTCCAGGGCGCGAATGTATTGAACATTTCCCTCAAACCTCCGCGTTCACATCCACCCCTCCGCGAACGCATAGAACAAAATCCCCAGATCCCCTATTTACTCTCCGCAAATGCGGGACCCCACCGCGAACGCGATGAACAAGAATTCTCTGCAATAACACTAGAAAATCTGCCAAGTTCAAAGTCCAAAATTTGATTCGTTAACCACCCGAAACTCACCCGAGGCCCTCGGTACCTCAACCAAACATGTCAAAACATCCCATAACATCATTCAAACTTAGTCGAGCCTTCAAACCACTTAAAACAATGCCAAAACACTAAATCACCCTCGGATTCAAGCCTAAGAACTTAGAAACTTCTAAATTTCACCAAAGATGCCGAAACTATCCAAAACACGTCCGATTGACCTGAAAATTTGCACACCCATCCGAAATGACACTACAAACCTGTTCCAACTTTTGGAATTCCATTCCGACCCCGATAGCCTATTTTCCACTACCGATCAGAAATCGCCAAAAAACTCAACTTCGCCATTTGAAGCCTAATTCTACTTCGGACCTCAAAACAACATTCGAACACACTCCTAAGTCCCAAATCACCTAACGAAGCTATTCGAGCCATAAAATCCACATTCCGAGGTCGTTTACCTATAAGTCAACTCCCGGTTGACTTTTCTAACTATTAAGCCATTTTAAGAGACTAAGTGTCTCATTTCACACCACGGTCACTCCGACCCCGAACCAACCGACTCAACACAACATAAATAGGCTATTAAACACATGATAAAGAAGAAACCAGGAAAACGGGCTAATCTGACGGAACGACCAGCCGAGTCGTTACAAACGGGAAGCCCATATATAACCTCCATGTCCTGTAGTATGATGGTGGCCTCGCCAATAGGCAAATGGAATGTGTGCGTCTCCGGTCGCCACTGCTCTATCATGACCGTGACCAAAGACCAATCGAGTTGCAACTGCCCAATCTCCAAAATCCTGTAGAAGCTCGTATCCTGCAGGCGTCTGATTACATGGGGATGGAGAACTTTGCCCTTCAGAAAGTCCCACATGTCGTCCATTCTCCTGACACGGAGAGTCTGGGCTAGGAACTCTCCCTCCCATATGTGGGCGGACCTATGATCGCCCTGTAATGACAATAGCTCATCGCTGGAAGGTCCGGGATGCATAAGCGGCACCTCCATGTTGTCTACTGTAAATTAAACAACATTAATTACATGTTAGTTTTATAATTTTATATGTTTGTTTGTAAATTAAATAATTAATTTTTATAATTATATAATATTTAATTATTAAGTATTCACATGTGGGTTCCAGGCTCGATATTTGAGGCACATTAGCACGAAGCTATCCTGAATTCATATGTGTTAGTTTTATTATTTTACATGTTAGTTTTATAATTTTATATGTATATTAAATTATTAATTTTTATAATTATACAATATGTAATTATTAAATATTCACATATGAGTTCCAGACTCGATATTTGAGGCACAGCAGCACCAAGCTATCCTGAATTCTTGTGTGTGTTAGTTTTATTATTTTACATGTTAGTTTTATAATTTTATATATTTGTTGGTAAATTAAATAATTAATTTTTATAATTATAAAATATTTAATTATTAAATATTCACATATGGGTTTCAGGCTTGATATTTGATGCCCAATAGCACCAAGTTATCCTGAATTCTTGTATCTGTTACTTTTGTTATTTTACATGTTAGTTTTATAATTTTATATGTTTGTTTATAAATTAAATAATTTTTTTTTTATAATTATACAATATTTGATTATTAAATATTCACATATAGGTTCTAGGCTCGATATTTGAGGCCCAATAACACCAAGATATCCTGAATTCTTGTATGTGTTAGTTTTATTATTTTACATGTTAGTTTTTGCTAGAGCTTTTGAGTGGTGATCGTGAACTCTATGTTTCCGAAGAGGGAGGAACATTTTGTTACTTTTTGGAGTATGGTGGCTAAGACTCAGATTGACTATCTCCTCCTCAGGAGGTGTGATAGGGGGTTGTGCGAGGATTGCAAGGTGATCCCGAGTGAGAACCTCGCAACTCAACATAGGCTCCTAGTGATGGACGTCGGTATCATGATGAAGAGGAAGAAGAGGTTTGTACGGGGTCAGTCGAGGATCAGGTGGGGAGATTTGTCTAAGGATAATGCACAGGAGTTAGAGGGCCGGCTGACGAATATGGGTGCCTGGAAGAGTGGTGGGGACGCTAGCACTATGTGGACGGCGACGACGAATTGTATAAAGGAGGCAGCAAGAGAGGTGTTGGGAGTTTCGAACGGTTACTCTGGCGAGCACCAAGGCGACTGGTGGTGGAATGACTTGGTCCAAGGTAAAGTGGAAGCCAAGAAAGCGGCTTACATTAAGTTAGTAGAGAGCACCGACGAGGATCAGAGGAGAGCGAACAGAGAAAGATATAAGGAGGCAAAATTAGCGGTCACAGAGGCTAAGACTGCTGCTTTTGGTTGGCTTTATGAGGAACTTGGGGGCAAAGGTGGGTACAAGAAGTTATTTTGGTTGGCCAAAGCAAGAGAGAAGAAGGATCACGGCCTGGATCAAGTGAGGTGCATCAAAGACGAGGACGATCGAGTATTGATGTAAGAGGCCCATATTAGGTAAAGATGGCAGTCGTACTTTCATAAACTTCTGAATGAAGAGGGGGATGGAAACATCGTGTTAGGGCAAATGGAGCATTCTGAGAGTCACCGAGACTTTAGGTATTGTAGGCGTATTAAGGTTGAGGAGGTCGTGGGTGCAATGGGTAAGATGAGTCTGGGCAAAGCGACCGGACAAGACGAGATTGCAGTACAATTTTAGAGATATGCGGGTAGAGCGGGCTTGGAGTGGTTGACTGGGTTGTTTAATGTTATCTTCAGGACAAAGAGGATGCCTGATGAGTGGCGATGGAGTACAATGGTTCCGGTGTACAAGAACAAAAGGGGATATCCAGAATTGTAACAACTATAGGGGTATCAAGTTACTAATCCATACCATGAAAGTGTGAGAGAGGGTGGTAGAAGGGAGGATAACGAGGGCGGTGTCTATATCGGAAAATCAGTTCGGGTGCATACCGGGTCGTTCTACTATGGAAGATATCCATCTTATCAGGAGGTTGGTGGAACTTTACAGGGATATAGAGAGGGATTTGCATATGGTGTTTATTGACCTAGAGAAGGCGTATGACAAGGTTCCTAGGGACGTCCTTTGGAGGTGTCTGGAGATAAAAGGTATGCATGTGGATTACATTAGGGTGATAAAGGATATGTATGATGGAGCTATGACTCGTGTTAGGACTGTGAGAGGTGACTCGGAGTCTTTTCCGGTTGTTATGGGGTTACCCCAATGATCTACACTCAGTCCGTTCTTATTTGCTCTGGCGATGGACGCACTGACACACCATATCCAAGGAGAGGGGCCATGGTGTATGTTGTTCGCTGATGATATAGTTCTGATTGATGAGATGCGAGGCGGCGTGAATGGGAGACTGAAGGTATGGAGGCACACCCTGGAGTCTAAAGGTTTCAAGTTGAGTAGGACTAAGATGGAATATGTGAACTGTAAGTTCAGCGACGTGACGGGGGAAGTGGATGTGAAAGTCAGGCTTGACTCACATGTCATCCTCAATAGAGAAAGTTTTAAGTACTTAGCATCAATTATCCAGGGAGACGGGGAGATCGACGGGGATGTTACACACCGTATTGTGGTGGGGTGGATAAAATGGAGGTTAGCATCTGGAGTCCTGTGTGACAAAAAATGTGCCACAGAAACTCAAAGGTAAGTTCTATAGAGCGGTGGTTAGACCGGACATTTTATATGGAGCTGAGTGTTGGCCAGTCAAGAATTCACATATCAAGAAGATGAAAGTAATAGAAATGAGGATGTTGAGATGATTGTGTGGGCACACTAGGCTGGATAATATTAGGAATGAAGATATTCGAGAGAGGGTGAGTGTGGCTCCCGTGGACGACAAGATGCGGGAGGCGTAGCTTAGATGGTTCGGAAACATGCAGAGGAGAAGCCTAGATTCACCGGTTAGGAGGTGTGAGCAGTTGACTTTGGCAAGTACGAGAAGAGGCAGAGGGCAACTTAAAAGTATTGGGCGAGGTGATAAGGCAAGACATGGCGCGACTTCAGATTTCCGAGGATATGGCTCTTAATATGAACATGTGGAGGTCGAGCATTAGCGTTGTAGGGGGTAGTCGAGAGTTCTTCCCTCTTTATACCGGGTAGTCTGATAGAGTATTGCTTAGGTTTGTTAGCGGCCTGTGTTGTGTTCACGTTGTTATTTTGCATAGTTTTGTGTTATTGTCCTTTCACTTATTCGTTGTTTTTATTTTCTTTCTGGCACATTTTGTTGTTACATGCCTTTTCTTTTGTTTCTTTTCTGATATTATTGTCTCTCTTGTCGAGCCGAGAGTCTCCGAAAAATAGCCTCTATACCTTTTTCAAGGTAGGGTTAAGGTCTGCGTACACTCTACTCTCCCTAGACCCCACTAGTGGGATTTTACTGGATATGTTGTTGTTGTTTAGTTTTATAATTTTATATGTTTATTTGTAAATTAAATAATTAAATTTTATAATTATACAAGATTTAATTATTAAGTATTCACATATGGGTTCCACGCTCCATATTTGAGGCCCAATAGCACCAAGATATCCGGAAAATATTGTTGTTTTCTCATCTTTTTTTCTTACGACCGTTGACTAGAATTGGACAGAGTTTGTATTTGATCTATCAATTATTTTGACGTATTTTTTAGTATAAGAGATACTTAAACTACAGGGATACTACACTAAAAGACACTACATTTTACTACGCTAAAAGAGCACTATATTACTAGTCTTAAGCAAATAAATAATATAAACTAGATAAAAACAACAAATACATTTAATCACAAAACATTCACGAAAATACATATAAAACATTAAAAGTAACTTATTAACATTTTTTTAACAAATAATAATGATTTCTCAATTCTTACATATTTTTTTAGCACACTAATATCTTAGTCCGGATAAAAATAACATACCAGTTTAATCGCAAGAAAAACACAAAACAACATAGAACACATTTATAACAACTAATATGTATATTTTATACGAGTTTCGACAAAAACTAAATCGGAATACCTCGATTTATGTTTTTTGAAAAGTTGAAGATTTGAATCCAAAACGAGCAACCCACAACAAGAGAAGGCTTAGCTAGGATGTCAGACCAAGAATCTTTAATTTTTGTGGGACGGGTGGGGTCCACTCGAGATTTTTGGGTCGTTAATTTGG
>ML241926.1:0-23682 GCA_005239495.1 Nicotiana undulata
AAGTCCCATATTTTCCTACGGACCCTCCGGGACCGTCAAATCACGGGTCCAGGTCCATTTACCAGAAATGTTGACCAAAGTCCACTATATTCATTCATTAATTATCAAAACTCATTTTTTTATCAACTTTTCACATAATAGCTTCCCGGCTACACGCCCGGGCTGCTCACACATAACGAGGTGAGACTAACGGAGGCTCTCGGAGCCTCAGAACACAGATAAGGCTTAAATTACATAAGATGACCTTTTGGGTCATCACATTACCCCTTCCTAGAGTCTCTTAACCTTTAGTGAGAATGTTTTATGCAAATCTTCGCTCTAGTAAGCCTGATAGGTTAGGATCCTTAGTTTTGGGTAAGCACATTGTTCTTGATTGTGCTACGTTTGACTCACTTTTCTTATGTAAGTGCTTTGGTTTTCCAGTCCTTTTCAAAAACACTTGGCCTGATGATTTTGAAATTTCTCTTGATCATGCAAAACGTTGTATTGCTGACTACCCCTCTGATTCTCTTCCTAACCAGTTAGGTCCATGTTACTTTTGAAACTCTTGTGTTAGCCCACATTATTGCAACCACTCTTTTTCCTCGAATTGGATCATTCTCCACCTTCTCCACCTCTCAAGCTCAATTTTTGGGATACCCCAAATAGGGATTTTTTATTATCCTAAAAGACAAGCCCATTGCTCATGGCAGAATCGTTGATCTTGACGTCATTAAAACCCTCAATTGTAAGGTAAAGGATCTTTTGTCTTTAAAGGTTGGTCAAAATTTCTCTCTTTACCCCCTCCTAGAGTCTCTGAACCTTTAGTGAGAATGCTTTATGCAAATCTTCGCTCTAGTAAGCCTGAAAGGTTAGAATCCTTAGTTCTGGGTAAGCGCATAATTCTTGATTGTTCTACATTTGACTAAATTTTCTTGTGTAAGAGCTCTGATTTTCCAATACTTTTCAAAATTACTTGGCCTGATGATTTTGAAATTTCTTTCGATCAAGCAGATCGTTGTATTGCTTAGTGCCCATGTGATTCTCTTCCAACCAGTTAAGTCCAAGTGATGTTAGTTTTGAAACTCGTGTGTTAGCACACATTGTTGCGACCACTCTTCTTCCTCGAACTGGATAATTCTCCACCTTCTCCACCTCTCAAGCTCAATATTTGGGATACCCCAAACAAGGATTTTTTCATTACCCTAAAAGACAAGCCCATTACTCATGGAAGAATTGTTGATTTTGACGTCATGGAAACCCTCAATTGTTCTGGGTAAGCACATTGTTCTTGATTATGTGACTTAATTTTCTTGTGTAAGTGCTCTAGTTTTCCAATGCGTTCTAAAAGCACTTGGCGTGATGATTTTGAAATTTCTTTTGATCAAGCAAAATGTTGTATTGCTGAGTGCCCATCTGATTCTCTTCCTAACCAGTTAGGTCCCAGTGATGTTTGTTTTGAAACTCGTGTGTTAGCTCACATTGTTGCAACCACTCTTTTTCCTCGAACTGGATCATTCTCCACCTTCTCTACCTCTCAAGCTCAATTTCAAGGATACCCCATATAGGGATTTTTTTCATTACCCTAAAAGACAAGCCCTTTGGTCATGGAAGTATTATTGATTTAAGTCATGGAAGCCTCAATTGTAAGGTAAATGATCTTTTTGTCTTTAATGGTTGTTTACAATTTCTCTCTTTACCCCCTCCTAAAGTCTCTGAACCTTTAGTGAAATGTTTTATGCAAATCTTCACTCTAGTAAGCCTGATAGGTTAGAATCCTTAGTTATGGGTACGCATATTGTTCTTGATTGTGCTACGTTTAACTCAATTTTCTTGTGTAAGTTCTATGGTTTTCCAATGATTTTCAAAAACACTTGGCCTGATGATGTTGAAATTTCTTTTGATCAAGCAAAAAGTTGTATTGCTGAGTGCTCCACTGATTCTCTTCCTAACCAGTTAAGTCCCAGTGATGTTAGTTTTGAAACTCGTGTGTTAGCCCACATTGTTACAACCACTCTTCCTCATTGAACTGAATCATTCTCCACCTTCTCTCAAAGAGACACTTTTCTTGTTTACTGTCTTGTGACCAAACAAAAGATCAAGTTATCCTCTTGGGTCATAAATTTCATTATATAGAGTGCTGATGGTCCCACCAGTTTGCCTTATGGTATGGCTATCACTTACATATTAAAGCCCACAACATCTCCATCTCAGAATATCCTTTTCTCTTTGTTTTAAAATCCTATAATTCTAGGGCATTTGCTAGTATGGGGTATGTGTGTGTAAAGGGATACTGGGTAAAGAAGCAGGGAAGTGAAGTCAAAAGTGCTCAACCTGACTCCAAGGTAAAAACCTCTGTCTCCCCTTTTAGTGTAAGTGATCCTGATCTCATCGAAAAAATTGACTGCCATTGATAACAAGCTGACCAACGTCCAAGATCTCCTTACTTCCACTCAGTCCACTATTGGTGACATCTACAAAATTTCGAAGGAAACATGGTCGGATGTTTCCTAGATAAGGGTCAGAATTCAGTGACTTGGAGAAAACGCAGTCAAAGCCTTTAAGGAAGTTCATGACAGGATTGATGGGGTCACATTGGAAGTAAATTCCAGCTTAGACCATCTAAAGAAGGCCATCTGCAATACTCTTACCTATTTCTTGTGTCACTAGCTGTGAAAATCTCAAACAATTTTTTTGTGTTTTGTTATTTTGGACTGGTTAACTAGTCGACTGGGAGTTTTTTAAGACTCTGCATGCTAATCATGAAACCCTTAGTTATATTTCTTGTTTTGGTCTGTGGTTATAACTATCTTGCATGTTTTAGTAGTATTCCCTCTTTGTTGATGTCAAAAAGGGGGAGGAATTATATAACTCCTGTAGGTACAAAAAGATTACAAGAGTCAACTGCACCCATTGACGAGGAGTAAACTACAGGGAAGTTAACTGGTGTTTATACATATTATTTTTGTCGTCATCAAAAAGGGGGAGATTGTTAGATTATAGTTTTAGTGATGAAAAATAATATAACTGATAATTGCTTTTGGTGTAGCGATTCAAGGAAATCAATCAGAATCAAAGTGAAAAAGGAATATCATACATTAACAAGGATATCAAGATTGAAGTTTCGAGATTAACTGAAGCCATCAATCAGAGATTGATGAAGCCATCAAGGAGAAGAAATCAGCATTTAAAAGAAAGAAATACTGAAGTTCTGGCAAAGACAATCAATCAAAAGCTATTTCTAGAAGGTCCCGGATTTAAGGGAAATACAATAACCACGAATCAGCAAATTCGGTGGATATCAAGACTTCGAGATGGAAAGCTGTCAAGGTCCACGCATTAAGGAAGAATCACAAGAATTAACCTTATTCTTGGAAAGAATCAATCTGTGATTCCTTTCAAGGATCATATCTCTTGGGTTTTCAATCTCTCCAGATTCTATGGCCTCCTGGAAAGTATATATACGATCGCTCTAGACTTGAAGACACATACTTTGATCAAACCATCTACCCTCTCTTTGTTCTACTCCAAACAAACATTGTAATTCTATTAGATTTTGTGTAACAAGTGAGAGAAGAAAGAGAGAAAATCATTGGTAAGGCATTGTATCAAGAAACGACGAGAGACATAGAAACTAAGCAGTTGGTGTAAAACTACACCACTTCCTTTGTACTCAAGAAACTACGATCGCTAAAAGAGAACACCCTTGCAACCCAAGGGGATTGGACTAGGATTCACATTGAATCCGAACCAGTATAAAAACTCTGGTGTCTTTAACTCCTGCACTTATTTATATCTCTCTTATTTCTAGTTGACTAATTGGTAAACTAGTCAACTACTAATAACTAACTTTTAAAATAAGCAATTCACCCCCTTCTTGTACTTTCAGCCTCTACCTCGAACGACCTGACCTCCACCTCTAGATGCCTAACCCCTGCCTCTAGCTGGATCAGCTGGCGGTGGAACAACCGGTGCTGGAACCATGGCATGAGAACTCTGTTGTGGTATGCCTCCTAACAATCTTGGATAGAACCTCCTGATGTGACCAGTACCTCTACACCCAAAACACATATCGTGTTACTGTGGATGCTGAAGCTGAAGCAGAGAACGACCCGGATAACCACACTAATATCTCTGAATTGGGGGCGCATTGATAGGAGCTGATGGTGCACTGTAGGGTGGCTGCCCAAAATGAGACACATAAGGACCACGACACCCCGAAGCACCTTGAGATGCTTGAAGTGCTGACTGAAATGGACTGGGATGATGGCCTCTACCAAAAGTACCCCTGCCTCTAGATGAGGCACCAGTGAAACTACCAAAATGACGAGGCCTCTTATCAGACACCGGCCTGCTCTACTCAGCACGAATCATCTCGATCCATCTCGCAATATCTACAGCCCTATAAAATGTAATAAAATCTCCAGCCCCTTGGTCATCTGTAGCCTAATAGTGAAATTGAGCCCATCAATGAATCTCCTCACTCTTCCACTCTCAGTAGGAAGTAAGATAATGGTATGGAGATCTAGGTCCACAAATCGAGCCTCGTACTGGGTAATAGTCATACTACCTTGCTGAAGACGCTCAAACTTCCTGGGTAATCCTCCCTCAGAATGACAGAGATGAACTTCTCTAGAAATAGTTGTGAAAATTGATCCCAAGTAATTGCAGGTGAACCAGCTGGTCTAGTCAACATATAAGCTCTCCACCCTCTCTTAGTGGAACAAGTCATCTGGAACACTACAAAATCAAGCGCAGTGGCCTTAACTATACCCATGTTCCATAGCACCTCGTGGCAGTGGTCTAGATCTTCACGTGGGTCCTTAGAAGGTGCACCACTTAGATGAACAGAAAGGAGTTTGATAAACTTATCCAACCTCATCGACTCCTCAGATGACATAGTGGGCCAATAATCGGCTTATGCCGCAATAATTTATTGAACCACCCCAAATGGCATGGCTGCTGGAGTCTGATACCGGGGAGTCGCCTGCTCTAGAGTGTGAGTAGCGGGAGTTTGTGTTCCTCCTCCATCCCAAGATATGGCTGGTTTTACCGGGAATGTACTGGTCTGGGCCACCCTCTCCATAAGGCCCACCAAATGGACTAGAGCGTCATGAAACACTAGAGTGGCTATGAACCCCTACGCGACCTAAGCTGGTCCGACGAGTACGGTCTGAGATTGAACTTCCTCCTCGCGATCAATTTGAGGTTCCACTACGGGTGCTGCTGCTCGAGCTCTAGGCTGAGTTGTGCCTCTTGCTCAGCCTCGACCTCGACCGTTGCCCCTGGTAGTAGCTGCCACATGTGGCTCCAACTCTTGTCCGGCTGTAGATGCAGTGCGCGTTCTCGCCTTTTGCGAGAGACCAAAAATAGAATGGTTCAATCATCAATGATAGAATAAAATTGCACGATAGAGAAAGAACGAAGTGAAGTTCTTTTTCTAAACTCCATAGCCTCTGGAAGATAAGTAAAGACGTCTCCGTACCGATCCTCCAGACTCTACTAATCTTGCTCGTGACTTGTGAGACATAAGAAACCTAGTGCTCTGATAACAACTTGTTACGAACTGTAATTCCAACCCTCAGAACCGTGATTGCGCCTATCATTCACTTGCTAGGCAAGCCAACGTTAGAATAGTTTCTAGCAATTTTTAGCAATTCAAATTAAATAATAACCAAGAACGAAATAACCTAAAATAGAGTAAGTCATAACAACAACCATATCTAGATACAATCCCAGAATTTGGTGTCACAAGTACACGAGGTACTAGATTAATACAAATAATAGTCTGAATGAAAACACAGCTGTCTGAAATGAAATAAATAACTAGAATAAGGTAGGAGGGACTTCATGGTTGCGAACGCCGTGTAACTGTACCTCAAGTCTCTTTTAGGCAATCAGTCCGAGCAATCTACAAACCGCCACTAAGACAAACTCCAATATCTGCACAAGAAGTCCAGAGTGTAGTATGAGTACAACCGACCCTATGTACTATGTAAATGCCGAGCCTAACCTCGACGAAGTAGTTACAAGGCTAAGGCGCGTCACCTACAATAACTTGTATGTAGTACAATAATAATAATAGGAACGGGCAACACAGAAAAAATAAGGTAGTTAATCTATAAAAATAAACTCAATCCTCAAAATCAGTAAATCCAGAAACATCAGTCCTTATAATCTCGTATGAAAGTATTGAAATATCAATATCAAGAATAACATGTAAAATCCATTGCGATGCGCAACCCGATCCCACTATATAATCAGAGTACATATCATAATCCTCTCTTAATTCACCATTCAAAATCACATATAAAATCCATTGTGGCGTGCAACTCGATCCCACCATAGCTATATCAATCCTTCCTTATTCTACCCGTTGCGGCGTGCAACTTGATCCATAAACAAAATCAATAAATGTAATCAATTCAACAACTCAAATCACAAGAATTTTTATGATTAAAGAGTATGAAAGCAAAGACAAAAAGGGACATCGTACCAAGTTAAAGAATGCTACAATTAATACTAAGCAACAAAACAAACCAAATATATGACAATTAAAGTGTAAAAGTAAAACAAGTAAGGTAGGTAGCAATTAATCATTGAAGAAACTAACATTTCAATATAAGAGTAAATGGATGACAAGTAAAAAGTTACGACATAGAAAGCAACTAAGACGTGCAAGGATTAAGACAGAATAAGATAATTAATGAAATACGGGAAAGCATGAAAACAACTATTTTGATAGCGTATATACACTCGTCACCTTGCATATACGCCACTACACATGTAATTCACAAAGCACATAGCTCAAGGGTTCCTAATTCCATCAAATCAAGGTTAGACCCAACACTTATCCCGCTCTGCAAGCAAATCAAAGCTCGACCGATGCCTTTCCTGTAAATTTTCGTTCCAAACCAATCGAATCTAACCAAAATCGACTCAATAACATCAAATAATGCTACAAAAATCAATTACAATACATAAAGTTAAGATCTTTACACTTTTCTCAAAAAGTCAAAAAAGTCATTCAGGGGCCCACTTGGTCAAAACCCAAGATTCGGATCGAAATCCAATTACCCATTCACACAAAGCCCAATTATGTGATTAGTTTCAAATCCGACCTCAATTTGAGGTCTAAATCTCAATTTTACAAAACCCCCCAATTCTTTCCAAATCCATAATTTTCTACCATGAATGAGCATAAGTTAATGATAGAAATCAATGGGTGTGATGGAAAGGGAAGGAAACGAGTTAAAGTACACTAACATATGAAATTGTGATGAAATGTTTCTCCAAAATCGCCTCTAGGACGAGCTCTAATGAGAAGATGGTGAAAAATGAATGAAATCCCGTCTTTGGGATATTTAATTGACTGGGCGTTAGTCCTTCTTCGCGTTCACGGAGGGCCTGGCACGTTTGCGATTCACAACAGCCAGAATGGCCTACGCGTTCGCGATATTCATCACGCGTTCTCGAAGGATTCTCCCCCTGGGCCTTCGCATTCGCGAGCCAGGGCTCGCGTTCGCATAGAGTAACAGCGGTGCCCCCTTCCCAGGTCCCCTCAACCCTACGCGTTCGCGAAGGGCAAACCCCTATTGCTTCGCATTCACGTCCCAGCCATTACGTTCGCGATGAAGGAATCCGCCTCTGTCCAGTTCCCCTTAGCGATCACGAAGCACAGAGCACCAGACATCAGATATTAGAAAAATCTAGCATTCTTCTAAGTTCGAAATGGTTTGTATCATATACGAAACTCACCCGAGCCCCGCAGAATCCAAACCAAACATTCACACAAGTGTAATAACATCACACGAAGTTGCTTGCGCAATCAAAACATCAAAATAACACCTAGAACCATGAATCACACACCAAAACAAATGAAATTTTAAAAGAAACTCAAGAACATAAAATTTTACAACCGGACGTCCGAATCACGTCAAATCAACTCCGTTTTGCACCAAAGTTTGCAAACAAATCATAAATACTGAAACGAACCTATACCAAGTTTCAAAACCGAAATTCAAACCTTGTAGCAACAAAGTCAACCTACGTTGAAACTTAAGAATTTATTAAACATTTAAATTTTTAGTTTTCAACAAATTACGTTTAATTAAGCTAGGGACTTCCGAATTCGATCTTGGGTATATTCCCAAGTCCCAAAGCACGATACGGTCTAAAACATTCATCCAGGTCCGCTTACACAAAACATTTATCACACTCATTTATTTTAAAACCATTTGACAATATTGTTTGGTCAAATTTCGCATGCCATTGTTTGGGTGCTTGTTTTAGTCCGTAAAGGGGCTTAACAAGTCTACATACCTTCATTTGTTTACCTGTAACCACAAACCCTTCAGGTTGTTTCGTGTAGATTTCTTCCTCCAACTCTCCATTTAAGAAGGCCGTCTTAACATTCATTTGATGAATTTCAAGACGATAAACTACAGCTAACGCTACCAGCGTTCTTATGGACGTAATTCTTGTAACTGGAGAGTATGTATCGAAATAGTCAAGACCTTCACGTTGTCTATATCCTTTGACCAGAAGTCTTGCTTTAAATTTGTCAATAGTGCCATCTTGCTTTAATCTAAATATTCATTTGTTAGATAAATCTCTATTACCTTTCAACATTTTCACTAACTCATATGTGCGATTCTCATGGAGTGATTTCATCTCATCTTCCATGGCTTCGATCCACTGACCTTTGTGAGTATCGTGCATGGCTTCATCATAATTCTCAGGTTCTCCCATGTTGTAACGACCCGATCAGTTGTTCCGTGAGTTTAGCCCCGTTTTATCTGTTTAAGCCTTATCATATGTTATTTAACCCATTTATGATGTGTTGGGTCGGCTGGTTCGGGTTCGAAGTGGTTGTGGTGAGAATGGAGACAATTGGTCTCTTAAATTGGCTTTATAATTGGAAAAGTCAACCCGAAGTTGACTTATAGGTAAACGACCTCGGAATGAAGATTTTATGGCTCAGATAGTTTCGTTAGGTGATTTGAGACTTAGGAGTATGTTCGGAATATGGTTTTGAGGTCCGGAGTAAAATTAGGCTTGAATTGGCGAAATTGAGTTTTTGGCAATTTTCGGTCGGCAGTGGAGAATTAGCTGTCGGGTTCAGAATGAATTTTCGGAAGTTGGAATAGATTATTAGTGTCATTTAGGATGTGTGTGCAAATTTTCAGGTCAATCAGACGTGTTTGAGATGGTTTCCGCATCTTTGAAAACATTTAGAAATTTCTAAGTTCATAGGCTTGAATCCGAGGTGAATTTGTTGTTTTGATGTTATTTTGGGTGTTTCGAAGGTTCGACTAAGTCCGGGTCATCATTTATGACTTGTTTGTATTTTTGGTTGGGGTCCCAAGGGGCTCAGGATGATTTCGGATAGCCATCGGGGAATTTAAAGTTGGAAAATTGCAACTGAAGCTGCTGGTGCTGGTGTAACCGCACCTGCAGATAGGGGACCGCGGGTGCGAGCCCGCATAAGCGGACAATAGACCGCAGATGCAAATTTTGGTGGAAAGGAGGAAGACGGCAGATGTGGAGCTGGGGCCGCACCTGCGGAGTCGCAAACACGGTAAATTGATCGCATGTGCGGAAATGTGCATTTAAGTAATTTTTTACAGGCGCGCACTTGGGACCGCATGTGTGAGAATTTGGCCGCAGGTGCGGAAATCCCTAGGCAGATCATATCAGAAGGACCCTTAGTAAATTTTGGTCATTCTTTCACCATTTTTACACGAGTTTGAAGCTTTTGAAGGGTTTTTGAAGAGGGAAATCGAGAGTTCTTTGTGGAGGTAAGACTTTTGGACTTAAAACTCATTTATGTGTCATTTATGGACTGATTAGTGGTGAAATTTATGGGAAATTAGTACAAAAATGCTGAGACTCGAGTGGTCGTATATTAGTGTCTCATTCTGTTATTATTTGATTTCATATACTCAGTCCTGTTATAGCATATCATTTCATGCCTCAGCCTCAGTAATTGATAATTATATGCATATTTATCATTATTTTGGGCTGATTTATAAATCTGTAAGCCATATGAGCGTGACTGGAGAGTAATGACTGAGTGAGGCCGAGAGCCTGTTGTTGAGACAATTATGAGATCGGACTGCACACTGCAACGATACTTTAATCATGCCTTCGTTGTCTTGATATAGCGCTTGGGCCAATAGGGTCCCTCCGGAGTCTTTACACCCCCAGTGAGCACATTGATATTGAGAGATGGATCCCTGGACATGGATCTTGTCCGAGTGTTGTACTCCGTAGATGGATCTTATCCGTGGGATTGAATTGGCCTTTTTACTTAGTACTGAGTGACTACTATCACCAGTGTCTAGCATATTCCAGGATGGATCTTCCCTGGGCCTGAGAGCCATATATAGTACTGAGTGGACTTCTGTGGGAGAGTTGTGAGCACTATGTGCATTTCCACACTGTTGATATGTTGGCATATAGAGCATAGTGAGATATATCTGAAATATTTGTTATTATTTTCTGATAAACTGTGCACATGTCTAAATTTGTACACTGATTATTGTAATTGTTGAGGTTTAGTCCCTCACTACCTCTCAGCCCATAGTTTGGGCCCGTTACTTCTGAGTTGGTGTACTCACATTACCCCCTGCACCTTGTGTGCAGATCTAGGTTCATCGGGACCTGGTAGTGGTTGCTGGTTTGCTGTTAGAGTTTCTTTTGGAGTCTTTGAGGTAGCAACTGGCGTTCGCAGCCTCGTCTTCTCCCTCTTTATCTGCCTTTCGCATTTTTATTATCTCAGACTATGTTGTCTATTTTTGTATTTTGACATCCTTATGTTGTAGTAGCTCATGACGCAGTGACACTAGAATATGGGGTTGGTTTTTATTATATTTTAATGATGTTAAACTTCCGAATGGATTGTTATTGACACTTTTGTCCCCGAATGCATAAAGTTTCTGAAAACAAATCCGTATTTAAACAAAATGTGTGGCTTTCCTGATTCCACGATAGACGCCATCACGACCGGGTGTTTTGGGGTCGTGACAAGTTGGTATCAGAGCTCTAGGTTGAATAGGTCTCACCAGTCATGAGCAAGTTTAGTAGAGTCTTGCGGATCGGTATGGAGACGTTTGTACTTATCTTCGAGAGGCTACAAAACCCTTAGGAAAAATCTCACATAAATTGATGGCTTGTGATTTCCATGGGTGAGGTGCGAGATGTGATTTTAGCATGTTGACAATGGGCCAGTCTGGAGGACTTGAGGCCGGATTTTGTCTGTGGACTGAGTGCTGAGATTTCGATTGTGTGAGCACGTGCATTTGGGACTTATATGTCTGTTTGTGTCCTTACTGGTGGGATTTTGTGACTGGATAACTATGTGGTGAGGGTTATTCGATGGTGAGATGTGTAGCAAGGACTATTGAGTGTTTGACTTCTGTCTCGTGTTGGCATATGGCCTCGAGTTGTGAGTGTATTGAAGGGTTTCTCATGTAGTTAGTGGTGGAGGGGACTGGAATCTTCCTGTTGGGTTATGAGTTCCTGGTGATGTCCTTTGGGCTGACCAATGCTTAGTAGTGTTCATGTATTTGATTAACAGTGTATTCCAGCTGTATTTATACTCCATTATTGTATTCATTGATGACATGCTGGTATATTCTCCTAGCCAGGAGTAGCATGATCAACATTTGAGAGTCGTATTGCAGAGATTGAAGGAGGAGAAGCTTTATGCAAGTTCACTAAGTGTGAATTTTTGCTCAGTTCAGTAGCATTCTTGGGACACGTGCTGTCCAGTGAGAGTATCCATGTGGTCAGACGAGTGTGGATAGAGCTTCAAGAAGCTCAATATTTCTTTGACCACAACTCCAATGTTAGTTCTGCCATCAGCTTCAGGTTCTTATACCGCGTATCTTGATGCCTCGAGGATAGGCATTGGTTGTGTTTTAATGCAGTAGGGTATAGTGATTTTGTGATAGCTATGATTTTTGGAATGGTATAGAGATGATAGAAATTTGAGGCTAAGCAGGTAGTGTTATCTCCCGCGGGGTGTCCTGAGGTTGAGTGATCCTTAGGTGGTTTCGTAGCAAGTCCTCTTTTATCAGTAATTGATATATGTTGCAATTTGAGTTAGGACGTTTGTGGAAGTTGGCGGGACTATTTCAATGGTGACTGTGAGGTTTGCAGAGGATTCGAGATATCAGATGATTTGTGTTATACGAGCTTATGAAGGATTTAGTTGAATCTCAATGCAGTATGGTGGTAGTGATAGCGTATGGGCATTGTGAATTATTGTTTATCTTGATCGCTGGCTTTGAGCCAAGTGGGGGAGTCTGTGAACGATAAGTTGATTGCACTATTATATGTTGTATTGGTTTCGGTTCGAGGTATATTGGGAAATCAGTTCTGACTTGCAGAGGTGGAGTTTGGGAATGACTCGAGTAATGGAAATTCTTTGAAACAGGTTGTAAGGTACTCTATGGGTAGATGGGTTTATTGAATGATTGAGTTGTAACTGTAAAAGGCGTAGTGTGTGCAGTGTATGAATTTGCTTTGTTGCTTCGAAGTGTGGATTGCTTCGTAGTATGTTGGTGTGCAAATGGAGTCAGGTTGTTTGATCTGTTTGATCAGTTTAATTGAGATTTGCATAGAGTGGATGACTCTCGAGGATGGATTCGATGGATTCACGATTATATGTAGAAATTGAGGATTTTCAAGGTGTGAATTGAGATAGAACTGAGATTTACATGGAGGGTGTCGAGACTTGTGACATTTCTACATTATCATGGGTTCTATATATCAGTATTAGGAAAGTGAAGGTAATGGATTTTGATTCGCAGGAAGTCTCTTTAGGGTAAGTATTTGAGTGTGGTACTCTTGGGGACATTTGAGAAGAGTATTCAGCGGCTTACGAGCCTTAAACGGTACGATTTTATGCTTGGATCTCGTATGATAAGTCTAGGTTGAGAATTTTTGTACTACGGCAAGGAACAATATCAATTGGAAGGTAAGTCAGAAGGAACTTGGATAAATAGGTCAGCTTTGTAGTACGTCGGATCGACATGGTAAGGGATACAATTAGTTCCTTGGGTGTTTATGAGGCAATGAGTTTTTACAAGTGTTTCTTAGCATTGCTCTTGGGTTTTGGTGACCTGCGTAGCTTGGTTGAGTCAGAAAGATTCAATCCTGACGGTTTGGTGTTGTACAAATGGGATTCAGATAGTTCCTGATTGTTTCTACCATGGTTAGCGATGTATATTTTCGACTGGCGTGAGGTGCATGTGATGTATAGTGATTTTTCTTCTAAATGGGATCAAATGGGAAGTTCTTGGCTAGTTGGGTACGTAGTTGCTTGTGGCTCGGAAGGGATCATGAAGTTTCCATATTTATCATACGATGGCATAGCGTATACGGTATGTTGTGTAAAGCTGAGGTTTGCATATGTGAGGTCACGGTTCAGTTCTGGAAGAAAGGTCATAAATTCTTAGGCAGCATGGGCAATTCCAGCTTGACTAGGTAAATGGTATCACTAATTGGTGCAGCTTGATGAGGGTATACATTTCAGAAAGGGTAATGTGTTTGAGTTAAGGGTGCTTCATTGGTATTGCGGCGCTCTCTTGTTGGATCGACTGCTGATATTCCAGTTTGCTTGATGGCACAGAAGATTTATAAGGGTATCCCTCGTGGAATGATTGAGTATTATGGATGTGTTATATATTCGAGCGGTGGAGTTGTGATCAGATATGGTAATTTGTGTGATTCATGGATTTTGAGACTGAGAGTTCTCATAAACAAATTATTTTGTGGTTGTGGAATGTGAGGATGCGAGCAAAGTTTGTAAAATGTTAGTAAGTGCCTTGATTCAGTTATTGTGGACCTTCAGAGAGTTATCTATCAGTTGTGGGTGACCAGAGTTGATCTAGAGTTATTGGTAGGCCAGTATGGGCGTGTGTTCTCCACCGAGTCGGAATTGTTGACCCTGAATTGCTATTGTTGAGGGATGTACCATTCGATCGGCATTGAGTTTATTCATATTCTGAGAGTGATCTATGAGTTACCCTTCGCTGTTGTGAGGATCGGTGATTGTTGGTTATAAGCATATATGGTGCAAATTTGTTTGGGCTTTATAGCGGACTTTGAGTAAAGTAAGTAATTGGGCATTGCATGATTGAGATGTATTGGCTATGTTTTCTTTTCCGATTCGTGTGGCGTGGTATCGTCTGATTCCCTCGTGGTTATGGCAATGCACTTCGAGTACGTGATGTCAAACTGCACACGGTTATTGATTTTGAGCAAGGTGGCTTGAAGTAGTTCTTACGGACCAGTGTTTGAATGGGATCGCGCATTGTAGCAAAATTATATGGAGGTATGATCCTTGGTGTTAAATTCGTGTGTTCTGATTTTACGATGTGTGTCAGGCTCTTAGCATGGTGTTGGGATGGTAATTGTTAATGGCAGGATAGTCCTCTCGTGTGAATCTTTTCTATGATTTGAGTTTGTGGGATGTTGCTATTGAGTGCACGAGTTGCACAGGTAATGGATTTGGATTGTATTGATACGTCATGTCATCAGAGTGGTCGTGTTGGATGATAAGGAGTCATGGGGCCTAGAATGAATACTACCAGAGTTGACTACAACATGGTTGGAAGGATGATATCGAGAGTTGTCTCAGAAATCTGCTATAGTCCTGTCGGAGAAAGGGGGAGCTCCATGACTGGCTGATCGGATGAATGGTTCTTTCTACGTGTTTCTTTCATCATCGGTAGTATATGAAGTGTTAGAGCAAAACATTGCTTGATAAGAGATTATGTACCGGTACTGGGTTATTTTGAGCAGCTATTGGGATTAGGAGTTATAGCTATGAGTGTTTGTCATGCGGTATATTATGTTATTACATCTTGGATTATGGATATGGCTTGATACAGCGTGTTCAGACTTATTCAGTTTATAATCGTGGAATTTTGATCTTGTAAATTATTTCAGAAGTAAAAGATTGGTTCTAAGGTTCACAGGTCAGGTTAGATTTCGAAAATTTCAACGGTGTTGTGCTATTAGACCTATATGGGATAAAGTGACATGGGATCTACCCCGGGTAAGTGCATGGTAGGTTACACGACAATTTTGGTGGTTTTTGGAACAAATCTGCGCACGTTCGAGGACGAACGTAGGTTTAAGTGGGGGAGAATGTAAGACCCGATCGGTTGTTCCATGAGTTTAGCCCTGTTTTCTCTGTTTCAACCTTATCAAATGTTATTTAACCCATTTATGATGTGCTGGGTCAGTTGGTTCGGGTTCGGAGTGCTCGTGATGAGAATGGAGACACTTGGTCTCTTAAATTGACTTTATAATTGGAAAAGTCAACTTGGAGTTGACTTATAAGTAAATGACCTCAAAATGAAGATTTTATGGCTCAGATAGTTTCGTTAGGTGATTTGGGACTTAGGAGTGTGTTCGGAATATGGTTTTGAGGTTCGGAGTAGAATTAGGCTTGAATTGGCGAAATTGAGTTCTTGGCAATTTTCGGTCGGCAGTGGAAAATTAGATGTCGGGTTTGGAATGGATTTTCGGAAGTTGGAAAAGATTGGTAGCGTCATTTAGGATGTGTGTGCAAAATTTCAGGTCAATCAGACGTGTTTTGGATGGTTTCGGCATCTTTGGCGAAATTTAGAAATTTCTAAGTTCATAGGCTTGAATCCGAGGTGAATTTGGTGTTTTAATGTTATTTTGGGTGTTCCGAAGGTTCGACTAAGTCTGGTGGATCATTTATGACTTGTTTGTATTTTTGGTTGGGGTCCCGAGGGGCTCGGATTAATTTTGAATAGCCATCGGGGAATTTGAAGTTGGAAAATTACAGCTGAAGTTGCTGGTGCTGGTGTAACCGCACCTGCGGATAGGGGACCGCAGGTGCGAGCGCGTAGAAGCGGACAACAGACCGCATATGCGAATTTTGGTGGACAGGAGGCTGACCGCAGATGCGGAGCTGGTGCCGCACCTGCGGAGTCGCATGTGCGGTAAATTGATCGCAGATGCGGAAATGTGCATTTGAGTGATTTTTCGTAGGGGCGCACCTGGGACCGCAGGTGCGGAAATCCCTGGGTAGATCATATAAAAAGGACCCTTAGCGAATTTTGGTCATTCTTTCACCATTTTTACACGGGTTTGAAGCTTTTGAAGGGTTTTTGAAGAGGGAAAACGAGAGTTCTTCGTGGAGGTAAGACTTTTGGAGTTAAAACTCGTTTATGTGTGATTTAGTGGTGAAATTTGTGGGAAAGTAGTACAAAAATTGAATAATTAAGGCTTGTAATTAGAGACTTTGAAATAGGGATTTGAGGGGCCATTTGAGGTCCGATTTTGATGTTCTTGGTATGGATAGAATCGTTGGAGGATGATGATTCTTGTGACGTAAATTTTGTCGGATTCTGAGACGTGGGACCGGGGGTCGGGTTTGACCAGTTCCAGGATTTTTGTGTAATTTTGATAATTTTTGAATGGGCTTCGTTCCTTGGCATATAATAATGATATAAATCTGATTTTTGGTAGATTAAGAATTATCACTATGAGTGTTTGTCCTGCGGTATATTATGTGATTACATCTTGGATTACGGATATGGCTTGGTACATCGTGTTCAAACTTATTCAATTTATAATCGTGGAATTTTGATCTTGTAAATTATTTCAGAAGTAAAAGATTGGTTCTAAGGTTCATGGGTCAGGTTGGATTTCGAAAATTTCAACTGTATTGTGTTATTAGACCTATATGGGATAGAGTGACGTGGGATCACCCCCAGGTATGTGCATGGTAGGTTACACGACAATTTTTGTGGTTTCTGGAACAAATCTGGGCATGTTCGAGTACAAACGTATGTTTAAGTGGGGGAGAATGTAACGACCTGATCGGTCGTTCCATGAGTTTAGCCCCGTTTTCTCTGTTTCAACCTTATCAAATGTTATTTAACCCATTTATGATGTGTTGGTTTGGGTTCGGAGTGGTCGTGGTGAGAATGGAGACACTTGGTCTCTTAAATTGACTTTATAATTGGAAAAGTCAACCCGGAGTTGACTTATAGGTAAACGACCTCGGAATGAAGATTTTATGGCTCGGATAATTTCGTTAGTTGATTTGGGACTTAGAAGTGTGTACGAATATGGTTTTGAAGTCCGGAGTAGAATTATGCTTGAATTGGCGAAATTGAGTTCTGGGCCATTTTCGGTCGGTAGTGGAAAATTAGCTGTCGAATTCGGAATGAATTTTCGGAAGTTGGAACAGATTCATAGCGTCATTTAGGGTGCGTGTGCAAATATTCAGATCAATCGGACGTGTTTTGGATGGTTTCGGCATCTTTGTCGAAATCTAGAAATTTCTAAGTTCATATGCTTGAATCTGAGGTGAATTTGGTGTTTTGATGTTATTTTGGGTATTCCGAAGGTTCGACTAAGTTCGGGTGATCATTTATGACTTTTTTGTATTTTTGTTTTGGGTCCCGAGGGGCTCGGGTTGATTTTGGATAGGGGACCGCAGGTGCGAGCCCGCATAAGCGGACAACAGACCGCATATGCGGATTTTGGTGGATAGGAGGGTGACCGCAGATGCGGAGCTGGGGCCGCACATGCGGAGTTGCAGGTGCGGTAAATTTATCACAGGTGCGGAAATGTGCATTTGAGTGTTTTTTCGCAGGTGCTGGTCCGCAGGTGCGAGAAGTTTGCCGCAAGTTCGGAAATCCTTTGGTAGATCATATAAAAAGGACCCTTAGCAAATTTTGGTCATTCTTTCACCATTTTTACACGGGTTTGAAGCTTTTGAAGGGTTTTTGAAGAAAGAAATCCAGAGTTTTTCATGGAGGTAAGACTTTTGGAGTTAAAACTCGTTTATGTGTGATTTAATGGTGAAATTTGTGCGAAATTAGTACAAAACTTGGATAATTAAGGCTTGTAATTAGAGACTTTGAAATAGGGATTTGAGGGGCCATTTGAGGTCCGATTTTGATGTTCTTGGTATGGATAGACTCGTGGGAGGATGATGATTCTTGTGATGTAAATTTTGTTGGATTCCAAAATTTTGTGTAATTTTGATAATTTCGAATGGGCTTCGTTCCTTGGCATATAATAATGATATAAATCTAATTTTTCGTAGATTTGGAGCACTCGAAGGCCGAGTCTAGAGGCAAAGGAACTGTGGTCTAGTATTTTAGCCTATTTTGAGTTATGTAACGTTTCCAAACTTGGTTCTGAGGGTTCGAAACCCCGAACTGTATGATATTTGACTATATTAAGGTGACGCACATGCCAAGTGATGGGCGTCCGGGCGTGCACCGAGTAAATTGTGGCTTGGGTCATCCCATGGCACCGTCTAGTAGGTATTACAGATTGATATCCGCACTTCTATTATGTGGTAAATGTGAGCATGTTAGAAATCATGTTAAGATGCTAAGGCTTCACGCCGAAAATGCTGAGACTCGAGTGGTCGTAAATTAGTGTCTCATTCTGTTATTATTTGATTTCATATACTCAGTCCTGTTATAGCATATCATTTCATGCCTCAGCCTCAGTAATTGATAATTATATGCATATTTATCATTGTTTTGGGCTGATTTATACATCTGTGAGCCATATGAGCGAGACAGGAGAGTAATGACTGAGTGAGGTCGAGTTTCTGTTGTTGATACAGTTATGAGATCGGACTGCACACCGCATCCATACTTTAATCATGCCTTCGTTGGCTTGATATAGCGCTTGGGCCAATAGGGCCCCTCCGGAGTCTTTACACCCCCAGTGAGTGCATTGATATTGAGGAATGGATCTTCCCTGGACATGGATCTTGTCCGAGTGTTGTACTCCGAAGATGGATCAACTCTATGGGGATGGATTGGCCTTGTTCCTCAGAACTGAGTGACAACGGTCACCGGTGTCTATGCATATTCCGGGATGGATCTTCCCTGGGCCTCAGAGCAATATATAGTACTAAGTGGACTTCTGTGGGAGAATTGTGAGTACTATGTGCATTTCAACACTATTAATATGTTGGCATGTAGAGCATATTGAGATATATCTGGCATATTTCTGTTGTTATTTTTTCTGATAAACTGTGCACATGTCTAAATTTGTACGTTGATTATTGTAATTGTTGAGGTTTAGTCAGTTACTACCTCTCAACCCATAGTTTTGGTTCGTTACTTCTGAGTTGGTGTACTCACGTTACCCCCTGCACCTTGTGTGCAGATCCAGGTTCATCGGGACCCGGTAGTGGTTGCTGGTTTGTTGTCAGATTTTCTTTTGGAGTCATCAAGGTAGCAGTTGGCGATCGCAGCCTCGTCTTCTCCCTCTTTATCTGCCTGTCGCATTTTTATTATCTCAGACTATGTTGTCTATTTTTGTATTTTGACATCCTTATGTTGTAATACCTCATGACTCGGTGACACTAAAATCCGGGGTTGGTTTTTATTGTATTTTAATGATGTTAAACTTCCGAATGGATTATTATTGACACTTTTGTCCCCGAAAGCATAAATTTTCTAGAAAAAAAATCCTTATTTAAAAAAAATGTGTGGCTCTCCTGATTCCACGACAGGAGCCATCCTGCCCGTGTCTTTTGGGGTCGTGACACATGTCCGTCAAAAGTACATACTCATCAGGAGGATAGCACTTGGATTGTTACTTCTCCTTTGTAGATCTTCTAAGAGAGGTTTAAGGAGTGTGAAAAATAGTTACTTGAGCAGTAATTGGTTGTTGATAAACCGCAACTTCTTCAATTGGAGCATCTATAACATCTACACCATGATGATCATTTGATCTTGATTACTATTTACATCATTGTGTTGGGTTCCTTCATGTGTAATAGGTGCCTTAGCAATAGAAACTGGATCAATATCAACTAAGCTCTCATTACTCTGAGAATTTATCTTCTCAGCTTTTTCAATATCTTCAATAGTTTGGTCTTAAAAGAATATTGCATCACGACTTCTAATAAGTTTATTGTCAACTGGATCATAAAAACGATATCCAAACTCATCTTGACCATAACCGATAAAGATGCACTTCTTAGTTTTGACATCCAGTTTGGATCTCTCATCTTTAGGAACATGCACACAAGCTTTACACCCAAAAACTCTCAGGTGATCATAAGAAACATCTTTGGCAAACCAAACTCTGTCTAGGACATCACCATATAAAGCAACAGCAGGAGACAAATTGATAACATAGGCAACAATGTTAAGTGCTTCCGCCCAAAATGTATTGGAAGTTTAACTTCTAAAAGCAAGCATCTAACTCTCTAAACTAGAGTTCTATTCATCCTCTCTACCAAACCATTCAATTGAGGCGTCTTGGGCGGAGTTTTCTGATGACGAATTCCTTGTTCCTTGCAATAATTATCAAAGGGACCACAATATTCACCACCATTGTCAGTGCGAATACATTTTAATTTCTTCCCGCCTATCTCTCAACCAAGGCTTGAAATTCCTTAAACACGCCAAGTGCTTGATCTTTAGATTTTAAAGGATACACCCAGAGCTTACGAGAATGATCATCAATGTAAGTCACAAAGTAAAGTGCACCACCTTTTGACTTTACTTTAAAATGACCACACAAATCAGAATGTACTAGCTCCAATAAATCAGGCTTTCTTGAGGGAGGATGGCTATGAAAGGAAACTCCTTTCTGTTTGCCAGCTAAACAATGGATACACCTTTTCAGCTTTGGTTGTTTCACTCCAGAAAGAAAACGTTTCTTAGCCAAACACGTAATCCCCCTCTCACTCATATGACTCAATCTTCTGTGCCACAATTCCGATAAAGTGCCACTTTCCACCAGATTTATGGAGTCATTAAGAACAGAGCCCTGCGTCACATATAAATTACCAGACTTGACTCCTCAAGGCACTACTAACGAGCCCTTGGTGAGCTTCCATTGGCCATTAAAGAGGGCATTATGGTAACCTTCATCGTCTAATCTTCCCGTGGAGATCAAATTGAAAGAAAAGTCTAGATCATGCTTGACATTTTGAAGAACTAACGTTGAACCATTATTAGTTTTCAAACAAACTATACTAACACCAAACACCTTAACTTCACTGGCATTGCCCATCTTTAACACTCCAGAATCAACATGAGTATAAGATGAGAAAAAATATTTTCGTGGTGTGGCATGTGAGGTAGCTCTAGAATCTACTATCCAGCTCGTCTCATGGGATACCAAATTGATGACATTTTCAACATAAGGAAAAAGAAGGTCATCTCGAACAATAGCACCAACATTGTTCTCGCTATTTTCAACTTTCTTTCCTACTCTAATGTCTTGTAACAACTTGTGGCAAAGCCTTTTTATGTGTCCTTTCTTGGCACAGTGGTTGCATGCAATATTATGTTATTTGGACCTTGACTTACTTCTACTTTTACCTCTATTCCTCGAGCCTATTGTTCTATCTCTCCCCCGGTCTTCTGTGACCAAGATATCTGCTTGGTGAGGACGAACCCTGAGATTTTCTTCTTACTTTCTCGTTCAACACACCACTCTTGGCATATTCCATGGTCACCTTACCTCCAGGAGCTGAATTTGTAAAAGAAATACGAAGAGTTTCCCAAGAGTCTGGTAGAGTATTAAGAAGCCAAAGTCCTTGTATCTCATCATCAAAGTTAACTCCCATTCCAGACATCTGATCAAGGACGCCCTGAAAACCATTTATGTGATCAAGGATAGGGCTACTTTCCTTGTATTTAAAGGTCATCAATTGCTTTAGCAGGAACAACTTGTTGTTCCATGTGTTTTGAAGCATAAAGAGTCTCTAGCTTTTCCCACAATGATCTCGCATGTGTCTCGTGTACAATATGGTTGGGAACATTATCTTCATCCAATTGTCGTATATATCCACATACTTGTTGGTGCTCGAAATCCCAATCTTCATAAGATATTCTCTCGGGTTTATGAGCTGCAAAAACGGGTACATGCATCTTCTTCACGAACAATAAATCTTTCATCTTGCTTTTCCAAACATTATAACTTCTCCCATTTAAACATACCATCTTGCTCATATTCACCTCCATTCCATAAAAACTTGGATAAATAACCAAGGCTCTGATACCACTGCTATATCGACGAAGAGGCAAACCCGAAAATAAAGAAGATAAAGAACACAAACATTTAACGTGCTTCAGGCAATTGACCTACGTCCACGGCGGAGATGAGGAATCCACAATATAAAAAGAGAGTACAAAATATCGAGAGAACAAACTCAAGAAGAGGCAAATACAAGTGACACACTGGCACTTATCCCATAAAGTTCTCCCCCTAAACACGACTCTCAAACCCCATATGGATACATTGTGGATGCTACTAAATGAGAAGGAAGGATCCTCAATTTATATAAGTCCAAACTTTTTCCTATAAGAAACATGACTAGCCAAACATGGAAGAATTATAGTTTCCTTCTACAAAAAATAAAAACCCAATTATGGTAAATACATTGTCCTTTCCTTCAAGAAATAGGAAAACCAAATATGGTAAGAAAATCAGGACAACACCTAATAATTCACCCCCTTGGCCTGAATTTTCTGACAAAATAAATCTGGTCCACCTTCTTCACATAGCCTTCAACAGATCACATCTCCAAATCTCCGCTGCAAAGCTTGTCTCAACATGAGTAAAGCTTCGGTCAAATTTCTCAGACAAAAATCATGATTATCGTCAAATAGGATGTGGCTAGAACTACACCTTCCAAGATTATCCTATCTTGAACCTCGCTCTGATACGACTTGTTAGGAACGAAATAATCAGGTGTCATGCGGGAGCTAGTAAAGAAAACCTTGCACGACGATAAATCAAACAACAAAAGAGAAATATACCAAAAAGAGACAAAAACATCTAACGTAATTCGGTCAGTTGACCTACGTCCACGGCGGAGATGAGCAATCCATTGTATAAAAAGAGAGTATAAAATATCGAGAGAACAAAATCACGAAGAGGCAAACACAAGTGACACACTAGCACTCGTCCCGAAAGTTCTCCCTCTAAACACGACTCTCAAACCCCATATGGCTACATTGTGGATGCTACTAAATGAGAAGGAATGATCCTCAATTTATAGAAGTCCAAACTTTTTCCTAGAAGAAAAAGGACTAGCCAAACATGGAAGAATTATAGTTTTCTTTTACAAACAAAAAACCCAATTATGGTAAATATATTGTCCTTTCCTTCAAGAAATGGGAAAATCAAATATGATAAGAAAATCAGGACAACCTCTAACAGAGATTTCACTATGGAATAAAACTTATAGGAAACACAATCAACACAACATAAACTTTACTCAAGGAATTAAACAATGTCCCAGAAGTCACTACTGATTTTAACTTGTTTTTATATGGCCCTCCTAATATTTGACTCGAAATAATCTATATAAGGTCAGGGAAAAGAAATGAACCCGTTAAAGAAAAAATTCTTTAATAACAACAGAAGAGATCAACAATTCCAAAGATCGGCTCCAAAAATTCGTCTAAGAAGCAGCAGTACAAACGAGAAGGAACAACGAACTTTCAGCCGAAACCATGGGCCTGACCTCAAAACGATGAACTCGATCTCAAACGGTAATTAACAGGCAACTCGAAACAAATCCAACTCAAACAAACTCCATGAATAAAATCGAACGGCAGAAACTAATTTTTTTTTTTTTTGGATTTGAAGTAAGAAAAATGAAATTGCTAAGAAAAGATTTCTTTGTTTTTGTTGTTGTTGTGTTGG
>ML241926.1:23850-40590 GCA_005239495.1 Nicotiana undulata
GGGGGATGAACTCCAGACCAAAAACAGAAGAGGAAAATTGGCAAAACCCAAAACCCTACCTTTCTTTCCTAGATTGCTATCCAAAATGCTCAAGAAAAGACCCCCTCTAGAAGAAATTCCTCTCTTATATAGGCCGATTCTCGAGGAATGGAAGGATAGGATCAGTGGCGGACGCACGTAGCTGAATCCGTTTCACCAAAAAATGATATTGTGTATATGTATAAATTACTATTAAAGCAACATAAATTTTGTGTAAATATTTTATTGGAACCCTGTAACGACCTGTCTGGTCATTTTGAGCATTTACCCTTTTCTCGCTAGATTGAGGGCATGAGTATCCTCGCATGATGTATTAAGACATGTGTGAATCGTCGGCTCTGGTTTTCAAGTTATTCGGAATCGATTTGGAAGAATGAACTCCAAGATTTAAGCTTTAAGTTGGAAGAGTTGACCAAGTTTGACTTTTAGCATTTGACCTCAGATTGGAGTTTTGATGGTGCTGTAAGGTCAAGATGTTGATTTTGGACTTAGGCGTATGCCTATATTTGCATTTGGATGTTTCTAGAAGGATTCAACATTAATTGGCGAAAGTTGGAAATTTGAAGGTTTGGAAAGTTCATAAGTCTTACCGGAAGTTGACTTTGAGGATATCAGATTCAAATTGTAGTTTCGGGTATTTGAATAGCTTCGTTATGTCATTCGGGACTTGTGTGAAATTTTTTTGTTCATTCCGGATTGGTTTGCTATGTTTCGGCATGAGTTATGGAAGTTGAAAAGTTCAAAGTTCATCAAGTTTGAATTGGAATGCGATTTGTTGTTTCATTGTTGTTAGGTGTGATTTCAGGCCTCGAGTTGGTCCGCATTGTGTTATGGGACTTATTGGCATGTTTGGACGGGGTCCCAAGGGGCTCGAGCGTGTTTATGATTGATTTCGGACCATTTTTCCTTTATTTTTGCATTGCTGGTTTTACACATCTCTAGGCATCTGGTTTCCTGAATCGCAATCGCGGAGGATGGATCGCGATCGCGATCAAGTAAGGTTGTTGGAAGGCTGGGGTCAAGTTGTTCTTCGCGTTCGCGGGTTCTCAGTCGCATTCGCGTAAGTTTTTGCAGTGTGAGCATCGTGTTCGTGCCAGTGTGCATGCGTTCGCAATGTGTTGAGCTGAGAAGCTGGGGGCAAAAGATTCCTCTTCGCGTTCACTAGGTCTTCACGCAATTGCGTATTGCAGGTCCATGTGTTCATCGCGTTCGCATTCCATGTTTCGCGAACGCGTAGGGTATTTTTAGGGTGGATGCTGAGTTATTTGTTCGCATTAGCGGAGCCTTGTTTGCGACCACATCGTGTATTTTATGGGGCAGTGCTCTTCCTACTTCGCGATCGCGAGGTTATTTTCGCGATTGCGATTCATTAATTTTCCCAGTGATTATAAAGTACTCTATTTCGGGGGTTTCGGCTATGTTTACATTTGGGAGCTAGGAGCTCGGATTGAGGAGATTCTTGAAGCAATGTTTCACCATGTGAACTGGGGTAAGTGTTCTCTACTCATTTTTTATTTTATATCATGAATCTATCTTCATTTTTGGCATTTGATTATTGATGGTTCCAAAAGAGAAATTGGGGGTTTTAGCCTAAAGTTTCATAATATGAATTTTCGAGTTTTGAACATCGATTCGGAGTCGGATTTGAGTGAAACTAGTATGGTTGGATTCGTAATTGAATGGGTTGTCGGATTTTGTGAGATTTTTTGTGTTCCGAGGTGCGGTCCCTAGCTGGACGTTTTGGATGGTTTTGGGCCTTTGATTAAAGATTCGACTTTTATCGATTGGGGTTATTTCCTTTAGCATTATTTGATGTATTTGAGTTGCTTTTGGCTAGTTTCGAGCCGTCCGGAGGATGATTTTAGCGGGATGGCGCTTCTAGTGTATCGATTTGGCTTGTTGGAGGTAAGTGTCTTGCCTAACTTTGTTGAGAAAATTTTTCCTACTATTTGACATTATTTGCTACATGCGGGGATGATACATATATGAGGTGACGAGCATATATGCATGTTCCATGGTTGATCATGGACGGGGGTTAATTATGCTATGAATTGTGCATTGTAGAATTACATGACCTTCTTGCTTCATGTATTACTTGACTCATAGGTACTAAGAATATATAATTAAATGTTAGAAACCAAGATTTAGTTTATTATAACTTGATCAAAATTTGATGGAATTCTGAGAAAATATTGATGTGACTAATTGAATCATCATTAAACTTAATCATTAATACATTGCTACGGCCGATATTCTTGATATATTAGATTCTACAGTGTTGCATACCATTCTTGAGATTAGTTGAAATACTTGAATAATAAGGTTCTTAAGGGTTTATTGAACTATTGTTGGCTTGAAAGTTGTGAATGGGGTTCGTTTGGAATATTCACTTATTCACTCTCCCTGACGTTATTTATGCTTCCTACTTTGTATGACATTGATACACACATACTTGGTAAGGAAGAGTGTAAAGCACGAAGGGTGATGTCGTGCTATATCATTTGAGAGTAAAATCACGGAGGGTGTTGTCGTGCCATGTTATGTGAGTGTACAACACGAAGGGTGATGCGTGCCATTTCATTTGAGCGTAAAAGCACGAAGGGTGATGCCGTGCCATTTCATTTATATTATCTTGATCTAATTTACATTATCATGTGAGCATGAGAGTAAAAGCACGAAGGGTGATGTCGTGCAATTCCATTCATGTCATCAGACTTTTATATTATCACGAGTTCGTGACACGATGGGTGTTTTCTCACACTATGAAAGTTATGAATTTATTACTGTGATTTGCTAGTTATCACTTTAAGGATAGGATTGGTCGTGATATTGTGGAATATTAATCGTGGTTCTTCTAGAAATCCTCTACTGCTTCGCATAATTATTTCCTTGTACGTTATTATGTTATATTCTTGTAATGTTTTATTGCTAGTTTTTTGTACATGTTTTATTCGTGAGCATCTTTTAACTAAAAAGCCCCATCACTACTTCGAAGAAGTTAGACAAGATACTTACTAGGTACATGAGGTCGGTTGTACTCATACTACACTTCTGCACCTTGCGCGCAGATTTTGGGGTGGAGCTGCTGGTTGTGTCGGCAGCTGAACCTGAGTCTATTTATGTAACATTCAAATAGATCGTGTATTTATTTTTACCAGATTTATAAATTTCAAATTCTTAGAAGCTCATGACTCGTACTACCAATCCTTGGGTTAATATGTAAATGTTCAAATAATTCTTCATCGTTCCTATAAATTTCATTTGGATTGTATTGAATGTTAGTTGGCTTACTTAGTGGGCCGAGTTAGGTGCCATCACGACTAGTTGTTTTCGGATCATGATAAATCCACTTGACAACTACTATTTTACGACTAAAATTATGTACTTCTAAGATTTAATCCGCTTGCCCAAAATCCTGGGTCCGCCACTATCAAGGATTAAGAGTTTAACTCCTAATCCTACGACTCCCATTAATCGAAAATCCGTCCAATAGAAGAGGAATGCACGAGTGAGATGGCGGAGAATTTTTGCATCATGACGTGGATGAAGGAGAAGAAGAGAAAGGGGGGGGGGGGGACCAAAACGCATACCAGAAAATGACTTTTCCGGCTGGTTGAGCGGTGTCAGTGAGTGAGAGGGAGTTGCGACGACTCTTGGGGTCTTTAGGTTTAGGGTTATGGAGATACATTGTATTTTATATGGCAGGAGGAATTGTTTGTGGCCATTAGATTAAAGTGAATGGAGGCTGTAGATTAAAAAAAAATAGAGCGGACAGATGGGTGAAAACGGGTCTGGGGTTAAGGTATTGGGCTGAAGTTTGGCTGGGCTAATCCGAAATTGGGCTGCCATGGTCCAATTCCTGTCCAAACTAGACAACTAAGGGAAAATCCTTTTTTCGCGAATCTAGAACTGCGAATTGAACACCAAATCAAAAGGAATTTCAAGAATCTTCAAAACTTTTATTTAAAAAACTGGACGTCCGAATTACGTCAAACCAACTTTGTTTCTCACCAAATTTAGCAGACAAATCATAAATATAGCAATGAACCCACACCAGGTTACGGAACCAAAATATGGACCAAGTATCAATAAATTCAAACATTGATCAAATCTTTAGATTCACTAAGCCTTTAACTTTCAATTTTAAAAAAAAAAATGATAACTCGAGCTAGGGACTTCTGAATTCGCTTCTGGACATACGTCCAAGTCCCAAATTATGATACTGACCCATCATGACCGTCAAAATACGGATCAGAGTCCATTTGCTCAAAATGTTGACTAAAGTCAACTCAAAAGGGGTTTAAGGTAAAGATCTCATATTCTTACCAGTTTTTAACATAAAGCTTTCCCGAAAAATAGCCGGACTGCGCACGCAAATTAAGGGAGGCTAAAATGAGGTATTTGAGGCTTCGAAACACTAAATTAAGTTCTAACACATAAGATGACCAATTGGGTCATCACATAATACATCACGAGGGGATACTCGTGCCCTCAAACTACCGAGAAAAGTGCAAATGCTCAAAACGACCAGTCTGATCGTTACATTCTCCACCACGTGATAGTTAAAAATATGCATAATGACTCATATTATAGAAGATTTGATGGTCTATCTGAAGAAGGTGTTCGAAGTGATTTAGAAGACTTAAGTGGTGATGATGAGACAAAGTGTGATGCTCCTAATAGGGATATTGAATGCTTTAATGAAGAGACTAATATGGAAAATCCAAAATTGTTCACATGTTTGGATTTTTCTTTAGTTTAACAATTTAAGAAGGCTCTTAAACAACATGCAATAAAGAATGGGTTTGAAGTAGGATTCAAAGAAAAATGTAAGTGATAGAGTCACTGTACATTGTAAAAGATTGTGTAGATGGAGAATTCATGCTTGGTATTTGAAAAAACCCACTACGTTTTAGATTAAAACTCTTTATGGAATGCCCCATAGGTGCCCTAGGACATTCAAGAATAAAAATGTCAATTCTACTCGGGTTGCCAAAAGGTTCATGAAGGATCTTCTTGATGCATCAACCTGGAGCATACAAGGTTTTAGAAGAACTATAAAGAGAAATGCGGTGTAATAATCTCTAAAAAGAAAGGGTATAGAACAACCAAATGTTTCCATTAGCTATTGCAGTTGTGGAGTCTGAGTGTAAAGAGAGCTGGGCATGGTACGTAGAATCCATAATAGATCAAATTGAAGAGCCTGAAGAAAGAGGATGGATTTTTGTGTCTGACAGACAAAAGGTACACATCTATCGTTTTATACATAAGCTTATCTTCTTTTTTTTCTTCCTTTTTTCCATAGCTAATATTGTACAATTTACTTTGTAGGGTTTGCTTGAATCGTTTAAGAAAGTTATGCCAAATGTTGATCACAGGTTCTTCTTAGGCATATGTATGCCAATTTCAAACTTAGGTTCAAAGATAAAAAAACTCGAAGACTTGATGTGGGCAGCAGCTAGATCATATACTATGTCACGACCCGAATCCTAAATCAGGTCGTGATGGTGCCTAACACCGTTGTCAGGAAAGCCAACATCAATTTACTAGTGAGTTTCATTTAATTTACCAAAACATTTCCAACACTTACTTGATTTAGATTTAAGACATTCAGTAAAAGCGGATAACTTAGGCAATCTTAAACAGAAATAGCCATAAAAGTAATAATTTAATATATTACAGCCCAAAAATAATGTCTACTAACGTGTGTGCCAGGAACTAGTGTCACAAGTCTACAGGCATCTAGTAGAATAATATCAAAAGAATAAAAGTTTGTTCTACTGTTTGAGTAAGTATAGACAGAAATGGAAAAAGACTAGCTCCAAAGTGTTGCTGGAAATCGTCAGGAGAAGCAGCTCACTGTGAAGCCTCGACTGGATATAAATCAGGAACGAGTTCCGGACTGATACCCAGATGCACCTGCCTCAGATCCTGTACAATTAAGTACAGAGTGTAGCATGAGTACATAAAATAATATGTATCCATTAAGTATCTAGTCTAATCTTGAAGAAATAGTGATGAGAGGTCCACTTTACACTTACTAGGGTCCAAACAGTATATTTAGGTGTATAAATTAAAGAGAGTAACAAGTACACATGGATAATAGATCAATGATTATCTAGCATATTTACGAAACCTATTTCGGGTCGTAACTCCAACATACAAAATTTCAAATCTATACTTTCAAGTCATTTAACAGTTTTTAAGTCATGAATAATATCAAACAAGTAGCATGCACACAATATATCAGAAGGTACGGTTTGGGACAACATAATAGTAAATGTGCACTGCCGGAGGGTCGAACAAAGCGAACCATAGATGTATCTATTAACCTTTCGTGGTGTACGGCCCGCTCCCATGAGAGTAGTGGAAATAATCACTCCGCTCGCGGAATATATATATTGCGAAGCGGTCACACATAAACATAAACATTTTTCTTTATATTCTTTTTCCAAAAATAATAATGATTCGTCTGAAAACACCTATTAGGAGAACTTCATGAAATAAATCTGCATACGAAGGAATTACAAGGCATATAGTAAATTATGAAATTTACAAGGCATGGTGGGAACCTAACTACCCGGACATATCAAGAATAGTCACTACGCACAAACACTCGTCACTTCGTACGTACGTAGTCCCCAAAATTAATGACATACAATTAATTACTTCGCCTATGGAGACAATTCTCTCTTACAAGGTTAGAAAGGAGACTTACCTCGTGTCAAATCTACTTCCCGGGTCAAGAACGCGCCCGAAACTTCAAATTCGTCGCCCAAGGACTCGAAACTAGCCAAATATTTCATAAATAAATCAATCTATACTCAAAAGTATGAAATTCCTCTATTGAAATGATTATTTCAACCTAAATTGTAAAATCCCAAAATACACCCCTGGGCCCACATGCTCGAATTCCGGAATTTTTTGATGAAAATAATCACCCATAGCCTAAGGATCAATATTATATTGTTTTTGCATAATTCCATAACTAATTCCTTGCTAATTTCCCATTTTTATAAAAAATCTAGGTTTTACTCTAAACCCATGATTTCTACTAATTTAATGTGTTAATTTACCTAAGAATTCAAGTATTAAACTTAATTTATAGTAGGAATTACTTACATTACTGTATCTAGGTCGAATATCTTCTTACAAGCTCTCAAAATCGTCAAAGATGGAAGAGAAAATGGTGAAGAAATGACCAAGTCCCGTTTTTAAATCACACTGCCCAGCTGCCCCTTATATGCGAACGCAACAGGGCAGTGCGTTCGCGAAGGCCAAATGGCCAGGCCTCGTGAGGCCCTTCTATGAGAACACAGAGGGGTCATACGAAAGCCGAGGCTAGCTGAGCTAGACCTACACGAACGCGATGAGGATGGTGCGAGCGCAGAGAGCAAAAGCTGAGCCGGCTCACAACTTTACCCTATGCAAACGCGACGAGCCTATGCGAACGCATAGTGTAATTTCACCCCTGCCCAACTCTTTCTATGCGAACACGTGAGTACACCCGCGAAAGCATAGAAGGAAACCAGACTGTGAAAATCTGGTGTTTAGCATTTAGCTCCGAGGGGTCCAAAACTCACCCGAGCCCCCCGGGACCCTGTCCAAAGGCACTGACAAGTCGGTATTCACGATACGGACTCGCTCCAATTCTCGGAACGCGAAAAACAACAACGAAACTAAGAATCCGACCCCAAAACCAAATTGAATCAAACTTTGAACTTAAAGTTCTAGAATTCTCTTTCAACACGCCGAACCTACCTATACAAGTCTGAATGACACCAAATGTTGCGAGGAAGTCATAAATGAAATAACGGAACTGTTCTCGCTATTCGAATTCTGTTTGGACCTCGATAACACAAAAACACGTTCCAAACCTCAATTTGAACTTAAGGGAATTCTTATTTCACTATTTGGCACCAAAACGCTCCCGGATCATCCAAAACCCGTTCGAAAATACGCCCAAGTCCGAAATCATCATACGAACCTACCGGAGCCTTCAAATCTCGATTCTGAGGTCGTTTACTAAAAATGTTGACCTAAGTCAAACTTGGCCTTTAAGGCCAAACTTAAGGAACTAAGTGTTCCTAAACCACTCCAGCCCTCGAACCACCCATCCCCGCAAGTCATAAATCAATAAAAAACAACTACGTGAAGTCTCATTTAGGGGCACGGGGTTCTAAAACGCAAAACGACCGGTCGGGTCGTTACATTCTCCACCTCTTAAACAAGCGTTCATCCTTGAATGGGTCTTGCATCATAGCTGGAGTGTTGAATAAGTGTAGATATCTGCTCTGCATGTCCTCCTCGGACTCCCAAGTCACCTCCTCGACTAGTTGGCCCCTACATTGGACCTTTAAGGCGGAAACCCTCTTGGACCTCAACTGGCGATCTTGCCTGCCAATGATAGAAAATGGCTCCTCCTCGTAACCCAACCTCTCATCTAGTTGAATGGTGCTGAAATCCACCACGTGAGAGATGTCGGCGTGATACCTCCGGAGCATGGACACATGAAAAACCGGATGAACCCCTGATAAACTGGGAGGTAAGGCGAGCTCATAAGAAACCTCTCCAACTCGCCTCAACACCTCAAATGGACCTATAAACCTTGGGCTCATCTTGCCCTTCTTCCCAAACCTCATAATAGCCTTCATCGGAGAGACTTTCAACAGAACCTTCTCTCCCTCCATAAATGATACATCACATGCCTTCTAATTCGTGTAACTTTTTTGTCTGGACAGTGTTGTGCGAAGCCTCTCCTGAATCAACTTTACTTTCTCCAAAGCATCCTTCACCAGGTCGGTGCCATATATCTTAGCCTCGCGAGGCTCAAACCACCCGATGGGAGAACGACATCGCCGACCATACAACGCCTTAAATGGAGACGTATCAATGCAGGACTGATAACTATTATTATAAGTGAACTCAGCCAAAGGCAAGAAGTGGTCCCACTTCCCTCCAAAGTCAATCACACATGCTCTGAGCATGTCCTCCAATATTTGAATTGTCCTCTCCGACTGCCTGTCGGTCTAAGGGTGGAATGTTGTGCTGATCTCTACATGGGTGCCTAACTCACTCTGTAATGCTCTCCAGAAGTGCGAGGTGAACTGAGGACCTCAATCTGATATAATGGACACAGCCACACCGTGCAACTGAAATATCTCCCGAATGTAGATCTGGGCCAACCTCTCAGAAGCATAAGTAGTAGCTACTGGGATGAAATGTGTCGAATTGGTCAACCTGTCCACAATTACCCAAACCGCATCAACCTTCCGCAAAGTCTGAGGCAACCCAACTACGAAGTCCATAGTGATGCGCTCCCATTTCCACTCAGGTATAGGAATCTGCTGAAGTAGGACTCCTAGCCTCTAGTGCTCAAACTTAACCTGCTTGCAATTTAGACATCTAGCCACATACTCCACTATGTCTTACTTCATCCACCTCCACCAGTAATGCTACCTCAAGTCATGATACATCTTTGTAGCACCAGGATGAATAGAATATCGTGAACTGTGAGCCTTCTCTAGAATACTCTCCCTCAGGCCATCAACATTAGGGACACATAAGCGACCATAAAGTCTCAGAACACCATCGTCGCCAATATAAACCTCCTTGGCACCACCCTGT
Source organism: Nicotiana undulata (assembly GCA_005239495.1). Lineage (NCBI taxonomy): Eukaryota > Viridiplantae > Streptophyta > Magnoliopsida > Solanales > Solanaceae > Nicotiana > Nicotiana undulata. Next base: position 33,517 of record ML241926.1, read on the forward strand.
ACCATTGTCTCCCGGAGAGCTACCAAGTGCGTATCATCAAACTGCCGAGCCCTGATCTCCTCCAATAATGATGACTGAGCAACCACACGTGCAAGAACTCGGCTGGGGTTTGAAAGGTCCAACCTCACCAAGAGATTATCCAAGGACTGAATGTACAAAGCTAGAGGTCTCTCCTCCGCTGAAATTTAAGCCAAGCTACCCATAATCTCCGCCTTTCTGCTTAAGGCATCTGCAACAACATTCGCCTTGCCCGGATGATAAAGAATGGTGATGTCATAATACTTCAATAACTCAAGCCACATGCGCTGCCTCAAATTAAGATCCCTCTTCTTGAACAAGTGCTGCAAGCTGTGGTGGTCTGTATAAACCTCACAAGGCACCCCATACAAGTAGTGCCTCCAAATCTTAAGAGCATGAACAATCGCCGCCAACTCCAAATCATGCACAGGGTAATTTTTCTCATGAACCTTTAGGTGACGTGAAGCATATGCAATAACTCGCCCCTCCTACATCAACACACATCCCAAACCAACGCGTGAAGCGTCGCAATAAACTGTATACATCCCAGAATCGGAAGGCAATACTAGAACTGGTGCTGAGGTCAATGCTGTCTTGAGCTTCTGATAGCTCGCCTCACACTCGTCGGACCATCAGAATGGGGCATTCTTCTGATTTAATCCAATCAGAGGAGCTGCAATAGATGAAATATCCTCCACAAATCAACGATAATAACCTACCAGACCCAAGAAGCTCCTGATCTCTGTAGCTGAAGTAGGGCGTGGCCAACTCTGAAATGCCTCAATATTCTTAGGATCAACCTTGATACCCTCTCTGGATACCACATGTCCCAAGAATGCCACATAATCCAACCAAAACTCACACTTGGAGAACTTAGCATACAACTTCTGTTCTCGCAAGGTCTGGAGCACAACTCTCAAATGCTGCTCGTGCTCTCCCAGGCTACGTGAGTAAATCAGAATGTCATCAATAAAGACAATGACAAAAGAATCAATATAAGGCCTGAACACCCTATTCATCAAGTCCATAAATGTTGTTGGGGCATTAGTCAAGCCAAAGGACTTCACCAGGAACTCATAATGACCATATCTCGTACGAAAGGCCGTCTTCGGAACATCCGAGTCTCGAATCTTCGGCTCATGGTACCCCGATATCAAGTCAATCTTAGAAAACACCCGACCACCCTGCAACTGGTCAAACAAATCATCGATATATGGCAACGGGTACTTGTTTTTGATGGTGACCTTGTTCAACTGGCGGTAATCAATACACATCCGCATAGTCCCATCCTTCTTCTTCACAATTAACACTGGAGCACCCCAAGGAGATACACTTGGTCTGATAAACCCCTTAGCCAACAACTCCTAAAGTTGTTCTTTCAATTCCTTCGGATCCATACGATATGGGGGAGTAGATATAGGCTGGGTGCCTGGAGCTAAGTCAATGCAAAAATCAATGTCACGATCCGGTGGCATGCCTGGAAGGTCTGAAGGGAATACATCAACAAACTCTCGAACTACTGGCACTGAATCAATCGTCGGAGACTCGGCGGTGGTGTCCCGCACATAAGCAAGTTAAGCCAAACAATCCTTCTCGACCATATTCCGAGTCTTCAGGAAATAAATAACTCGACTACCTGCACTAACTGAGAAACCTCTCCACTCTAATCACCGCAACTCGAGCATGGCTAGAGTAACAGCCTTGGCATGGCAATCTAGAACGACATGATAGGGAGATAGCCAATCCATGCTCAGGATGACCTCAAAATCAACCATATCAAGCAATAGGAGGTCCGCTATGGTCTCGAACCCACAGAATGTAACCACACAGGACCAATAAATCCGGTCCACAACCACATAATTGCCCACAGAAGTGGACACATAAACATGAGTGCCCAAGGACTCACGAAGAATATTCAGGAAATGAGCAAACAAATATGATACATATGAATAAGTGGATCATGGATCAAATAATACCGCTGCATCTCTACCGCATATTGAAATAATACTTGTGATCACGGCATCTGAGGCCACTGCATATGATCTGGCCGGAATAGCATAGAATCTGGCTGGAGCGCCGGATGACTGACCTCCACCGGAATAAACAGGATCGGACTAGGCTCCCCATGCTTGTCCTCCATCTTTGGGATGACCCCTACCAGCCTGTCTTCCATCTCTGGGTGGCCGAACTGCTAGTGCTGATCTCATAGGCTGGTGACTTTGCTGCACTTTCTTGCCCCGAAGCCTAGGACAATACCTCTTCATATGACCTGGATCCCCACACTCATAACAACTTCCAGGTACCATGGCCTACTGCCTTGAAGAAGAAAACTCAATAGCTTGAGGGCGGTATGAACTCTCTGGCATATCACTAAAATAAGGACTGGAAGACCCCTGATGACAAGAATACCCGCCGAAGGAACCTTGAATGACTAGTGGGGGATAAGAACTCTCCGGCATAGCGCTAAAATAAGGCCTCTCCAGAGCACCTCGAGGAGGTAGTTGGGGTGCTGAAGATGGGGGCCTACTAAGTTAGCCCCTACCGAACTGACCTCTGCCCCTGGCTGGAACACCTCTAAAATCCCCAGAAAAATGTAGCTCTCTTATCCTGTTGACTCTAGTCTCTGCCCCTCGATCGATAACCCTGAATCCAACGAGCAATCTCTGCCACAAGATGATAAGAAGTCCCCATCTCCACCTCTCGGTCCATGTTGGCCCTAATACCTGAGTGCAACCCGGCTACAAATATCCGAACTCTCTCTGCATAAGTGGGAAGTATCATGAGTGCATGACGAGACAACTCAGAAAACCTAGCCTCCTAGTCGATCACTGACATCTGACCCTGCTCTAGCTACTCAAACTGATACCGCAACTCTTCCCTCTCAGAGGGTGGAATATATCTGTCCACGAATAACTGAGTGAAGTGCTCCCAAGTGAGGGGAAGATAATCTTCCAGTCTGCCAAGAGTGTAGGACTTCCACCCTCTGCGGGCCCTGCCCTCTAGCTGAAAAGTAGTGAAGTCAACTCCATAGGACTCCAATATCCTCATGTTGTGCAGTCTCTCCCTGCACCTATCAATAAAGTCCTGGGCATCCTCATGACGCTCACCTCTGAAGACAGGAGGGTGCAGTCTGGTCCACCTGTCTAATAACTTCTACGGATCACCGTTCGCAGCTGGTTTAGGCTCAGGTGCTGCTGCTGCTACTAGTTGGACCTCGCCCACGAGCAGTGTACCCGGGGTCTTATAGATTGCTGCTGAATGTCATGCGGCCTGGGCAGTAGGGGTCTGTGCTCCCCTTCCCGCCTGAGATGTAGCAGGATCCGCTGGGAATAAACCAGCCTAATTTATGGTGTCATGAACCGCATCATACGGTCCATGACCTCCTGGAATCCTAGCGCTGTCATAAAGTCCAAGGAGGCAGGATCTGTTGCGGGCACCTCACCCTGCTCCTCAGTGACTGGATCCTCTACTAGATCCGCTAGGGGTGCAACTGGAACAGCTTTGGGACGCCCTCGTCCCCTACCTCGGGTCGGTTCCCTCCCCCGACCTCTGCCACGGCCTCAGATGACGTGGGTAGCTGCCCCTCCTGGGTCTGGAATGTCGGCTGCGCTCGTCCTCACCATATGTGAAAGAATAGAAGAGTGAGATTTATTATACAATCAACTGCACGATATAAGATGAATAAAGAGAGGTTTCCTAACATCCTATAGCCTCCTGAAGATAAATACAGACGTCTCCGTACCGATCCACAAGACTCTATTGGGTTTGCCCGTAACTTGTGAGACACAGGTGAACCTAGAGCACTGATACCATGTTGTCACGACAATCCTAAATCAGGTCGCGATGCGCCCAACACCATTGTCAGGCAAGCCAACATCAATTTACAAGTGAGTTTCATTTAATTTACCAAAACATTTCCAACACTTACTTGATTTAGATTTAAGACATTCAGTAAAAGCGGATAACTTTGTCAATCTTAAACAGAAATAGCCATAAAAGTAATAATTTAATATTTACAGCCCAAAAATAATGTCTACTAACGTGTCTGCCAAGAACTAGTATCACAAGTCTATAGGCATCTAGTAGAATAATATCAAAAGAATAACAGTTTGTCCTACTGTCTGAGTAAGTATAAACAGAAATGGAAAAAGAATAGCTCCAAAGTGCTGCTATAAATCGTCAGGAGAAGCAGCTCACCGTGAAGCCTCGACTGGATATAAATCAGGAACGAGCTCCAGACTGATACTGTGATGACCCAAAAGGTCATTCTAAGTAATTCTAGCTAAATCTGTATTTCGAGGCCCCGAAAGCCTCAGTTATTCTCACCTCAATATGCGTGCGCAGCCCGTGCGTGTAGCTGGGAAGTCTTTATGTTGAAATTTGATAAAAAATAGAATTTATGATAATTAAATGAATAAAGTTGACTATGGTCAACATTTTTGGTAAACGGACCCATACCCGTGATGTGACGGTCCCGGAGGGTCCGTAGGAAAATATGAGACTTGGGCGTATGCCCGGAATCGAATTCCGAGGTCCCAAGCCCGAGAAATAAATTTTTAAAGAAAATTGTTTTCTAAAAATAATAAAGGAATTTGAAAATGAATAATTATGTGAAAACCGTGTTACCGGGCCCGTATTATGGTTCCGAGCTCGGAACAGGTTTATTATATGTTATTTGTCTTATCTGTGAAATTTGGTGTAAAACGGACTTGAAATGACGTGTTTCGGATCAAAAATGGGAAATTTAGAAGTTTATGAAGTTTGGAAAAATTCTATGGATTTTGGAGTTTAATTCATTGTTTTTAATGTACTTTGGTGGTTTAATTATTTGAATAAGTCCGTAGGATGTTTATGAGGTTGTGTGTGAAATTGGTTTTGAGCCCCGAGGGCTCGGGTGAGTTTCGGGTAGGCATCGGAGTGCAAAAAGTTAGAAAATCTTGTGTAATGTTGTTGGTTTCTGGTGTCGGGTGTTTTTCTTCTCTGCGATCGCAGCCCTTGCTCCGTGATCGCAGAGGTCTGTCCAGGTCCCTTCCGTGATCGCATCCCTTCTACACGCGATCTCATAGCATGACGTCCCAGAGTTCCGCGATCACAAATCTCTTCCTGCGATCGCATAGGGTCAGCTAAGCTATGCTCCACGATCAGAACTCCTCTTCTGCGATCGCAGTGAGTTAGGACCAGACTCTCCGCGATCGCAACCCTTTTCTTGCGATCGCGATGAACAAAATCGCCCAGTTAGTTCCTTAAGTCAAAAACAGAATACTATAACGGGATTATCACTTTTTCACCATATTCTTCCTCTCCAAGACCCCATAGGCGATCCTCAAGCGAGTTTTCTTCCATATCCACTTGGGTAAGTGATCCTAACTCTAATCTCTACCATTTTACTTCATCAATCACTAGAATCTAGGGCTAAAATCATGAAATCAAAGTAGGAATTAGGAATTTTAGGTAGAATTGGGTTTTTGAGAATTTTGGGTGATTCAACCTCAATTTGGGGCCGAATCTTAAAACAAATTATATACTCCAACTCGTGGAATTATGGGTGATCGGGTAATGGTCTGAGCCACGTGTTTGGACCAAGCGGGCCCGGGGTCAAATTTTGGAATCTTAGGAAGAATGTTTAGAAATTAGTAATTAGGCTATGGGTTTGATTTATTGAGCCATTATTAATATACTTGGGTTGATTATGTCTAGATAATATCGTTCCGGAGTCGTATTCTAAAGGAAAGGCTATGATTGAGGCTTGACTTGCATTTTTGGAGCCGAGGTAAGTGTTTGGCCTAACCTTAGCTTGAGGGATTAGGTATAGAGTCTTATTTGCTGTGTGTACATCATGTCCAACATATAGGTGGGGTGACGAGTGCATATATGTTGCGGTCAAGCATGCCCGTGAGGCAATTGTGATGAATCATACCGTATTCTTAATATTACCCGTATTATGAATAATTGGTGATTTAGAAGTGATACCATGATGTTGTTTCATGAAGTGGAGAGTTATTGTGTCATTTGTTTCAGTTGAGGCTTTTACTGTTGAAACTGTATTTCCGATGCGAGGTTGGTTATAGCTGAGACCCTTGCCGGGCATTGGTTGAGTTATTAATTGATGATTTCTTCTTGTCGGGACAATATAATTTTATTGAGTATTTCCATAGACTTGAGACTTCTTATTGTTGATTTTTACATTATATTGTTGCTTTTTTATTATTTATTGCACGAGGGGACATGCCATGCTGATTGTTTGTTATTTATCACACGAGGGGACATGCCGTGTTGATCGTTTATTATTTATCGCATGAGGGGACATGTCATGCTGATTGTTTGTTATTTATCACACGAGGGGACATGCTGTGTTGATCGTTTATTATTTATCGCACGAGGGGACATGCCGTGCTGATTGTTTGTCATTTATCACACGAGGGGACATGTCGTGTTGATCGTTTATTATTTATCGCATGAGGGGACATGTCATGCTGATTGTTTATTATTTATCACACGAGGGGACATGCCATGTTGATCATTGAGTATTTATTGCACGAGGGGACATTCCGTGCCGAGTGTTACTATATACGCACGAGGGGACATTTCATGCCGAGTGATCATGAGGTTATGCACGAGGGGACATGCCGTGCCTTTTGCTGTTCATTATCTGTCCTGAGACATTAAATTCCGGCTTTTACTTTTTACACTTTAGTTATTACCCTGTTCTACTGTGCTGTAATTTTGTTTCCCCTTATACCCTCAGCATGTTGTCCCCGTATCTGTCTTACTTGCTTATTTCCGTCGATATTTTCCTGTTATTATATAGAATTGCACAGGTACCTATATTGTTGTCGGTCCTAGCCTCGTCACTACTTCGCTGAGGTTAGGCTCGGCACTTACTCAGTACATGGGGTCGGTTGTACTGATTCTACACCTGCACTTCTTTATGTTGTGCAGACGACGTAGCCGGACCCAGTGGTCATTGACGGTCGGAGCATTCCATCAGTTCACACAGGAGACATCGAGGTAGACCCGCAGACGTTCATGGGCCTTGGCGTCACCTTCTACCCTTCA
>ML241928.1:0-29784 GCA_005239495.1 Nicotiana undulata
CTTTCAGCACAGGGCCTCAAGACTGTACGTCCAACATACAGTCCAGCTGCCTCACGAGCACATAGCTCACATCCATCTGGGTCACAGCCACGTGGGTCACAGCCACTGGTGCCACATCCACAGGGGTCAAAGGCATCAATATCACAACAGCTTCCAGTCGATCCCGCAATGTCGCAGTCACAGGTATCACAACCATCTTCCTCATCGACTCCATCTCTTACAGGCCTTCGCCTGCGAGATACTAGCTCTGACCCCCCTACACCTTCCATACATGAATCTAATGTACCTGTTTCCGACGATGATGTTGATGATGACGAGGAGGTGCATAAGGATAAGTATGGCAGGATCATCATAGTCCCTGAGGGTGATAGGTAAGAGTAACTTGATTTTTTTACGTTTATTGTTTTGTACAGTTTGTACTAATATATTAATGTGTTTTTTTTTTTTAAATTGCAGGTTCATCCCGAGTAACACTACTACGAGGATAATCACCAACGCCACCAAAAAGCTTTATGATGCCCCTTATACGAGTTGGAGCGAATTCCCATTCTCGCTGAAGGAGCAAATTTTCAATGAATTTAAGGTACAAATTTTCTTTTAAGCTTTATAATTATTTATATTTATGATATTTTCATACAATATTTAACTTTTGAAATACAGAGCAAGTGTGTATGGGAACACCGCTATAGCGCGGAGGTGGCGCGTAATTTTAATCTTAAGGCTCGGAAGCGGTTGTCGCATAGTTTCTCCAACGCTAGACTGTACAAACAGAAGCCTAACTGGTTGCTTGACGATTATTGGAGGGATTTGCAAAGGCGGTGGCTTACCGCAGACTTCTTAAAGAAGAGCGAAAAAGGAAATAAAGCTCGCGCATCCGAGAAGGGAGGCTCTTTGCACACTGGAGGTGCGATCAGCCAAGGGACTATAAAAAGAAGATTGGTACGTAATTTATTCATTTATTTTAATTTTCAAAGTATATCTATTCTGTTTATTAACTATAATTTATGAATTTTCAGGAAAAGAAGCTGGGTCGTCCAATGAAGCAAGATGAGTTATTCAAGGAGACTCATATTGTCAAGAAAAAGAAAGAGACTGATCCAGAAAGGTGGGTCGACGACCGATCATCGACTGTACATGTAAGTTTTCTCTTTTCATTAAGTATTCTGATATACTCTAATATAATCTTTCAAATACTAATTAAATAAAAAAATTCTTATAGGATCGCTTCAGAGCTGACATGGAGGAATTCATACGCAGTCAGCCACCTAATGAGTCGGGCGAGCCAATCCATATTTCGGAGGAGGATGCAGAAAGACTATGGATGCAGGCGGCTGGCGGTGCAAAATATGGGAAGGTATACGGGCTTCCTAATAAGAAGTTCCACCGCTATCACTGTGGAATGCAAGGAATAGGAACTTCCTCGCAAGCCGAGCAACTTGATGGGGAGAGCCTCTCCACTATGCGGGAGACTGTGACAAAGCTCACAAGCGAGCTAGAAGCATCCAAGGAACGAGAAAGGCTTAGAGATGCTCAGTACGTTAGCATGCAAGCTCAGTACCAAGGCATGCAAGCTCAGTACCAAGGCATGCAAGCTCAGCTTAAATCTCTCCTAGCTTCTGGAGCTTTTCCGATTCCCCCGTCTCGCGAGTCATCGCCAGAGGCTCAAATTGAACGTGACCGTTCCTTCCGTCCTCCCCGTATTAGTTCCTCCCGTCCTCCCCGTGATCGTTCTTCTCGTCCACCACGAAATGACCCTTCTCATTACCGTCTTGATAATGAAGATTCATCAGACGGTGATGATAATGATATAGAATGAAACAATCATTGAGTACTTTTATATACTTTGAACTAGACAATAGAACTTTGGTCCGTTTTGGAATGGGCTTGTAATAAGTGTTAACTTAGTTTTGTTAGTTAAATGTGTTAGTTCTATTGAACTTTATACGTTGTTGGTTTTTAATGTTGGTTTTAATATTGGTTTTAATGTTGTTGTTGTGTTGTTAGTTCGTATTGTTGTTGTGTTAGTATTGTTGTTGTTGTTGTGTTAGTATTGTTGTTGTTGTTGTTGTAATAGGATTTGGTATGCTGGCAGGTGGTGTGGCTGCCAAAATAGGCAGTTTCTGCCAAAATAAAACCCAGAAAAGCGACCAAAGTTGGTCGCTATTGAACCCAGATTTCCATAATAGCGACCAAAGGTGGTCTCTAATTAACCCAGATTTTTAGAATAGCGACCAACTTTGGTCGCTATGTTATTAAAAAATATATATTTTCTTGGACTTTAGCGACCAATTGTGGTCGCTTTGGTTTAAAACAAATTAAATAAATTATTAAAAAAATTATTTTTTCTGGAAATTAACGACCAATTGTGGTCGCTTTTATTTAAAACAAATTAAATAAATTAATAAAAAAGCGACCAACTTTGGTCGCTATTTTCCAGATTTTAAAATATTTTATTTTATTTACAGACCAAAGTTGGTCGCTATATTTTGTATAATAATAAATAAATAAATATTGTAATTTAAATATAGAGACCAACTTTGGTCGCTAAATTTATATTATTAAAATAATAAAGCGACCAAAGTTGGTCTCCTTTTTTGATACCCGGAATATTTTGTCAATTTAACATAGAGACCAAAGTTGGTCGCTAATTAGCGACCAACTTTGGTCTCTATGTTAAAGGGACCGAATAAATAGCGACCAAGCCTGTTTGGACGCATTTTGGTCGCTTTTCACTGTTTAGGGACCAACTTTGGTCGCTTTTGGTGGTCGTTTTTTCCCGAATTTTTAGTAGTGATATATTGGTAACGTTATTAAATTTTTCAGTAACTTTACTATGAACAAATCGCACGTCAACGTTCTTAACCACCTGTAACGACCCAACCGGTCGTTTTAACTTCTACGACAGTGTTCTCCTAAATAACACTCCCCATATGTGCTTTTACTATTTTATGACTTGCGAGGATGGTTAGTTCGGGATTTAGAAGGATTCGGGTTGCAATCGAAACACTTGGTTCCTTAGTTTAGCTTTAAAGGACCAAGTTTGACTTCAGTCAATATTTTTAGGACACAACCTTAATCGGGATTTGACGGTTCCAATAGGTTTGTATGGTGACTTTGGACTTGGCCGTATGTTCGGGTCGGTTTTTGTACAACCCGGGAGTGTTTCGGCGCTTAACAGTGAAAGTTGACTAGTTGAAGGTTTTAAAGTTATTTAAGTTTGATTTGGAATATGTTTTGGAGTTATCGAGGTCCGTTTGGAATTTCAAGCCTGGGAATAGTCCTGTATGGTAAAAATAAAAAATAAAATCAGTTAAGAAAAAACTAAATGTACGAATATATTATAAAAATAATAAATAAAATATTATTAAATTATTTTAATTATAAATAAAATACCTAGGTAAAAATATATTATATAGTATATAATATAGAAGGAAATATATAAATATGAAGATTTACATAATATCAAGGACATAATAGACTTTTCAAGTAAAATATTATAAAATCCGACAAATGTGACTTTAGTGATAACTAGAGCAAAGTAAAATGATTTTTGTGTAACAAAAGAAAGAATAGTGGCTTTTGAGTAATGAACACAAAGTTAAATGTTTTTTATGTAAAAAGAAAAGAAAAAGAAGTAAATTTTGGGTAAAAATATAAAAGTCCAGTGACGATGAATAAAATTATGAGATAAAGTATGAAATTAAATTTATAATATAATCTTGTGGTCCCACCCTTCTCCGGATCATAGGAGAAGTATAATACACCGAACTACTCCTTTAGTTGATTGACGGTATAAATTTATACCGAATATTCCGCCTTATCCCAACTGAGATAACATAGTGTAGGTAACCGAGGCCGTCTATAGAAAGAAAACAAAAGAGCAGGGCCAACGTCAAAATGGTTAAGTAACTTTCCGCAAAAAGACACAAGCAAAATCAATTTATTATCTTCTTTTGCCAAAAAAATGCCTTCTTTGCTCAAATTCACATTTCAATTTCCCTTGCTCTTCTGTTTCCTCTTGCTTTCTCCTCTGTATTCGAATTCTGCTCCAATTTCAAAACCCAACAACAATAATAATGCCACCGCACTTATTAACAAAGCTTGCTCATCATTAACAAAGTCAGTCTCGTGCATGAACTATCTCAAAAGCAATCCAAAGATTATGGCAGCTGCAACATCAAAATCTTTAGACTTTGCACTTGCCATTATTCAGTCAGCAATAGACGAAGCCAAAAATATTCATTCGTATCTGTCCAAACCCAGAGGAAAACTCAGTCCACCAGCTATTATTGAAGCTTACAATTTTTGTAAAACCCAATGGGGTGACGTGGCTAGTGGATTGGAATGGATTTTCAAGATTATAAGAAAGGATAAATTAGTTATGCAGATTATGACTTTGTGGTGAATCTTGATCATGCCACCAATTGTGGAACTACCCTAGCCCAAGCAAAAATTCAAGATCCAGTAATAGAAAAAGGAAAAGAGAAGATGCAGCTAGCTGTAGGAGGTGCAAATAACATTCTTGAGTGGGCAAAGCCTCCCAAAAAGAACGACTAGTAAACTCTTTATACAAAAGTACAAAGCATTCCGATATAATTAACGTAGAGAAATAAATTAGAAACAGCACATTAAGGTACTTGACCTGTGCATTTCTTGATTACTATGTTAAAGAGAATGAGATTCCTCTTAAAATTGATACTTTTAGTGACATCTCACGTCGATGTGTTTGGTCCTTGCATGGTACATGGAGTTCTTGCAAAGGTCTATTGCACTTTGACTGTCACAATAGACGACATACTCCTTCTGATGCAATCCAAGTTCTTGAAGGAAGAGTTTCAACCATATCATCTCCTTGCCAGCTTCAGTAGCGACAATATACTCCGCTTTAGTTGTAGAGAGTGTGATACACTTCTGCAACCTCGACTGCCATGATATAGCTCCCCCTGAAAATGTAAGCAAATATTCAGTAGTGGATTTTCTATTATCAATGTCACAATTCCATATCAACATTTGTATAGCCCTTCAAGATTGGATCAGATCCTCCAAAGCACAAACAATCTCCCGTGGTACCTCTCAGGTGCCTGAGAATCCACTTGACTGGTTCCCAATGTTCATTTTCAGGATTTTCAAGAAACCTGCTAACAACACCAACTGCGTGAGAAATATCTGGTCTAGTGCATACCATTGAATACATCAAACTTTCGGCGGCAGAGGAATAAGGAACTTTGGTCATGCTCTCCTTTTCCTCCATTGTTGTAGGACACATCTTCTTGCTTAACTTTAGATGACTAGCAAGAGGTGTGTTGACAGGCTTAGCATTCTTCATGTTGAAGCGATCCAGTACACATTCAATGTACTTTACTTGAGACAGCTTCAACTTTCTGTTTGTTCCCTCTCGAACAATCTTCATTCCCAGAATTTGTTGTGCTGGGCCCAAGTCCTTCATATCAAATGACTTGGACAAATCTCCCTTCAACTTTGCGATCAACTCCTTGTCTTTTCCTACAATTAACATGTCATCCACATACAACAACAAAAGAATAAAGTTGTTGTCAGAAAATCTTTTGAAGTATGCACATGGATCAGAATATGTCTTTTTGTAGTTTGACTTTTCATGAATTAGTCAAACTTCTTGTACCATTGCCTTGGTTCTTGCTTCAGCCCATAAAGACTCTTATTCAATTTGCACACCATGTGTTTCTTTCCAGCTACTTCAAATCCTTCTCGCTATTCCATATTAATCTTCTCTTCCAAATCTCCTTGAAGAAATGCAGTCTTCACATCCAACTGGCCCACTTCAAGATCTAGGCAAGCTGCTAAGCTCAAAATTGTTCGAATAGAAGTTATGTTGACAACGGGTGAGAAAATTTCGTCAATCAATACATTTCTTTTGTTCGAAGCCTTTAACCACCAATCGAGCTTTGTATCTGACCAACTTTCCATTTCCATCTTTCTTGAGTTTAAAGACCCATTTGCATTTGAGTGGTCTTTTACCCTTTGGAAGTTCAACCAGCTTGTACGTGCTATTTTTCTGTAGAGATTCCATCTCTTCTTGCATAGCTTTCATCCACTGGTTCTTTTCTGGATAGGACAACACCTCCTTAAGACTTTCTGGCTCCCCGTCATCACTGATGAGAACATACTCTGTGGAAGGGTACCTGCATGACTCTACCCTTGGTCTTTTTTATCTCCTCAGAGGTTGAGGTTGTTCTTCTCCCTGAGTGGGGTGCTCCACTTGCTCGACATCATCATCAAGTTGCTTCCGCTGCTCAATAACCTCACCAAGTTGCTCCCCCTGCTCGGCAACCTCGTCGGCCCTATTTTTTGCACTTATGGGATTGTTAGAAGTAGAAGAAATTGTAACCAGGTTAGGGATTATACCATTCTTGGCCTTCTCAGACTGATCATCTACAACTCCAACTTCACTTTCTTGGCAGATTACATCTCTTCTTCTAATGACCTTCTTCTTTACAGGATCGCACAATCTGTACCCAAATTCTTCATCTCCATATCCGATGAATATGCAGGAAATATATTTATCATCCAGCTTTGTCTCTGCTCCTTTGGTACATGTCCAAAAGCTCTGAAACCGAACACTTTAGATGTGAGTAGGACACATCCTTGTTGGTCCAAACTCTCTTTGGGATGTCAAACTCCAATGGGACTGATGGACTCCTATTGATCAGGTAATAGGTTGTCTGAACTGCTTCACCCCAGAATGACTTGGGCAGTTTAGTCATTCTCTTAGCATGCTTCTCACCTTCTCAACAATCATGTGGTTCATCCTCTCTGCTACACCATTGTGTCGTGGGGTTCCAGGAGTTGTCTTTTCATGTTTGATCCCACGACTTGAACAGTACTCTTCAAATTCCCTTGAAGTGTACTCACCTCCATTGTCACTTCGGAGACACTTTAGCTTTCGACCCGCTTACCTTTCTACCAGAGCATGAAACTTCAGGAAAACTTGAAACGCCTGATCTTTGTTACCGGACTTTTCGTCAGGAATCCCATTCATCGAGCTGGCGGTAGGTACGTTCCATACGCCGGGCGGCACGAGGCCCTGATATGTTATCTAGTATTCTTACTTATATAACTGTAACCTAGCGTTCTGTAATTTATATTTTACATGTTGTGCAGGCTATTGGCCTACATCTATTCCACCAGCTGGGACTGCAGATGTAGCAACACGCCGGCGAGGGAGCGGCCATTTTGCACGGTTATGGCAGACGGGTTGCAGAGCTAGCTTCCCGAACACTGCGGCGAGCCTGAGAGGATCAACGCTTATGATATGACCCTGCTTATGTGGCGCCAGAGCAGTACCAACGAGGTAGGTGTGTCCCACGAGGTAGGGGTTCCCCAAGAGGTAGGGATGCCCCGCAGGGTCGTGGGGGCAGCGAAGAGGTGGTCCCCAACAAGGGGGCGTTGCGGCACCTATTGATGATGTTGATGTTGATCTGTCGGGTGACCTCGATGAGCCAGACGAGTATCACAGCAGCATGCCGTCATACAGCCTTGAGCTGCAACTCACTCTACGGACTTCACAGGTGACCCCGTCAGGTCCATTGTTGATCATAGGCACGAGCTTTACCGTAGAGGATTGGGATGCTTACTTTCCAAGCCCATCGACCGCTGCTGAGGATCGGCCGACCTGAGATGTGGATAGTGGGCGCCGACTGAGTTATGGATCATCATCGAGGGGTGTTGGGGATCTTTCACAGGTGCATATATTTTATTAGTATTAAATTTAAATTTGTTTTTTCTTTTCTCATTGATTTTCCATAAATAACCTTATTAATTTTCTTATTAAGGCTTCATCCTCACCCGTCACGGAGGCCACTTTGTGCGATACTGACCTGGCTGCAATGGATGAATATATTCAGGAGCCCGACGAGATCATGGTAAGACAATTTAAACTTTTGTGAATTAATATATATTTTCATATACTGAGCTGACTTATTCTTCTGTAGGTTACTACTGGACCGATGGCCCCTTCTATCGATCCTGCCAGCACTAATGATGATCATATTGCAGTGCATCCTGCAATAAAGAGGCGACGTGATGAGGATGATCCTAATAGCGTAGCCGGGCGGGATGGGATGCGCCTTAGGCCAGCGGCTGCATTGAAGCACACAGGATGTGGGACACATTGATTTTTCTTTGTATTTTATGTAAATAATAGCAATATTTTTTTATTGTTTTCATTTCATGCCATATTATGTATTTATTTCCCCGGTTCTTTGTTATTTTAATACTGCAACATAAACACAAACATAGCAACTTAATATAATTTTAATTCCGTATACATAATGAAAATACATGACATGAAACGCATACAGATAAAATACTACACTCAACACATACATTAGTTTGTTTAGTCCATTATTCTCTTCTTCAACCACTCAAATTGATCAAACAACCTATTTTTTTCTTCTTCCACATCTTTTAGTTTCTCCTTCTATGCCGCAATTTCTCGTTTATACGTAACCTCATCACATTCGTATCTTTTGGTCAAATCATGATAAAACTGCAAAGTTTGTTTGTAGCATTCCTTCTTACAGGGTTCATCAATCCATACCTCAAAATTGCAATAATTTCCGTTGTTGCCTCCAAACTTGTTCACAGACATCCAGTATATGCGCCCAACATGACCATCATCCCAACATTCCGCCATCATAAAATGTTTGCCACAATGGCACATTTGTACATAAATGCGTTCAGACATTTGTTAAAGGAAAAAACCCCTGCTTTTATGGAAAGTTTTGCTATTTGTTATGGTTAAGCGCAGAAAATAACTAGAATGCACCCGTTATTTATAGGCAAGGAAACACACATAACGTAGTATTTTAACGCACTGTGCTCACACATAACGTAGTATTTAACCGCGCTATACTTCGCAAGTTAAAGATTCTTTCGGATACAAAATAACTTTTTTACAGGCGGACGCTATATATATTCACATATTTATCAAACATCTCCCTCCTCTGACAGTGTAGTTTTCTAATAATAATTTTAGCATGAAATTTGAAGGTCAACGTAAACATTTTCCGTTTTTTAATCCAATATTATTTTTTATTACATGAACAGGAGCGAGAAATCCATTAATTTACTCAACTGAAAAATGTTAAATATCAATATGATTTAACAACAATGGAAATATAATTTTATTTGATACATCTTGCAACATAAACAAGTCCATACACTTATTACAACCACATAACAAAAACAAAACATTACTTGTATCCTTGATAGTTGGGACATTAGAAGAACTTCCACCAGGAGCTGGATTTCCACCACCACCCAAACCAGCCGAAGGACATTTTCGACGTTCGTGTCCTGTTTGCGAGCATATACCACATTTGCGCGCATAAACAGTATCACAAACATCCATTTGGTTTCATATATGCGTTCTCTTTTGCACCTGTATTCGACGCAAAAACTCCTTGTTACACACCATTTTAAATGGTTCCGGCAACCAATAATGCACAACACCCACTGGCTTCACCTGTCCACTATAAGTGTTTAAGTATGCATCAACACTATATTGTTTTATCAACGCAGTTGGTTGGCCCTAAACTAACATGTTGAAAGCACCTGATGGCATGTGAGCATGACATGTGGTAGATGGACCATTTTCCACAAGAGCATAACCTTCTAGATTCATTTATGGTGTGTACATTATTCCCCCGTTTTGATGGATAGCGGTGCGAACTTCAAAAACATTGATGTCGTGATCATAATGTAAAAATGAATGCCAATGTGCTAGCCTTCTGTATTTCTCAAATCTCTTCATCGGTAGTGGCAGTAATTAATAACCCCTTTCCATCAATGATGTTGCAGCTGCAGCCCTTTCAACAAACTTCTCTGGCATCTGCTTGAATGACATCCGCACCATGGCAGTGATCTCGTGCCGACTTCAATAACCCGTTGAAAGACTTTGACATATTTGTAGTCAGAATTCCCCATCTTCTGCCACCATCCGCATACAAAGTCCACTTTTCAGGTTGATGTCGCAGTAACCAACAGTAGGTTGCCTTGTCTTCCTTCCTGATAGATTTCATGTGCCTCTGGAATTTATGCTCTTGGTGGTCTGTTGCAGCCATCCACATTAAGTCATGCAGATCCTTGTTGGGATATGCCTTCTAGAACTTGGCCTTCAGGTGCCTCACACAGTAACGGTGGTAGGCATAAGGTTCTTGCCATGCAGTCAAATTCTCTACAAAACTTAAGATACCACCATGTCGATAAGATATTAGACAAATACCTGAACGCTCTTGGACAACGTGCTCTTTCAAATGGTTCAAAATAGCTTCCACGTCTATTTTCTTTCATTGGCACAAATAGCAAAAGCTAGAGGAAATATCTGTCCATTAGCATATACTGCAATGACGATCAACAGCTTGATATCATACTTTCTATAGACATGAGTGTCGTCTATGGATATTACCGTCTGGCAATGAAGAAAACCATCAATTGCTGGTTTAAATGCCCAAAACACATATTTGAATATATATTCTGGTATTCCCGAACTCCGCTCAAGCTTCCATTCAACAACCGTCCCAGGGTTAAAGTGTTGCAGTGCGGACATGTACCTGGGTAGAGCTGCAAATGACTTATCCCAGTTACCATAAACAATTTTAAACGCACGTTTGCGCCCGAGAAATGCCTTTCTTTTGGTAATGGTATGACCATATTCCTGGTGGACTGATATAATGCGCTCTTTGATTTTATACCTTATGGGCTCTTCAAGGTGTGGAATAAGGACAAGAGAAATCAAGTCAATATTCAAGTTGTAGTGATTCCCATTCCATGTATCCATTGAACAAGTGTGGGTGGAAATGTATTTACCCGCTTGCCACAAACCTGTTTTCTTCTTGCTCGCATGCAGCATTCAATGACAACCCGTAAACCATCTATGACAAACAACCTTGTTTACATCCGGTCTTGACTCCCATACCGTCATCTCACGACACTCTTTTACGTTGTACATTTTTTCCGCCCTGCTTATGAGCGCTTTATCAGAAAAAAGCATGCCCTTTGCCAACACCGTTGATCTAGACTCATGCCACATTGCTGTCCGAATTTCATCAAAATCCCTTGTGAGAGCATCCAAATCTGGCATACTTGTCAAATGATCAAGGTAGGGAATCTATCTTGAATGAAACGACACTTGGGACTCGTACACTCTTGGTCTAGCGGGGGGTGGAGCATACTCCCTCGTCAAATCAGGTCCATCACTCTCTTCCTCCTCATCACCATCCTCATGAGGTAAGGTTGTGTCATCTCCGGACTCAACGACATTTTTGTTATAATCATTGTTCTCTTCCTCACTCTGTACATCTACCAGATCCCGATTTAATATGCCGTCTTCGGGAAATTGAGTCAAGAAAGGTGGTTCAACTTGCTCGTTTTCACTACACAAACAACAAAATAATAAGCTACTCAAATTAATAAATACTTTACATATAGCTATATCACTTCACTTACAAGTCGTAATGTGTTGACATTCCATGATGGACATTATCCTGTTGGCAATGACTTCCGGATGGACCACCATGATCCAACACACTAGAACTATGCATATTCCAACTGGGCGTGGGTTCATAACTTGTAAAATTTATATCTGGCCGGTACCCCATGTGGAATGTATGAGTGTTAATAGAAATTCAATACAAGAAAAATATACATCGTAACACAAAGGAAAATTGAAGTTTACCACTCGCCTTGTGGATTATGTAAAGTAGGAGAGAAATTATTTCCTCGCTCCTCATTTGCCCGTGGTGATAAGTTTAAATCAAGCCAAAGTCTTTCAACCGGAACCTGTCCGGAAAAAACTGCTCCAGATTAACCACCCGATGACTGAGAGTTATCCCTACTATGCACAACCTCATTATTGTGAACGTCTCCAACCTTGACGTACATTTTCAACATTTTTATCACAAGAAATTCTCGGTATTCATCCGGAGTCCTCAAAAAATTTCTCAAAGTTTCATCGTCCTCGATGTTAAAATCAACGTAACAAGCAATCCCTTGCGGAGTGACAGAATGGATTTTTGTAAAATCCTAACGCCTTTAAATAAGGCAATGCACATTTAATTTAATAGCATCTCCTGTACAACATCTCTCCATTTCTACCAATGCACATTTAATTTAATAGCATATGTACTCTTTTAGAACTAAGGGCCAAGATTTATTTAGATTAAAATAACCCCTTAACAGTTGTTAAACTAAACATTCACTTGTTGGGTTAGTATAAAATTGGAAAGAGCAACCATCCATCCGAAATCTTTGGGGGAACTTCGTTCCGGTTGAAAGATATTTTCTTATTCAAATCTTCTATTCTTAGTTCTAATTTGGAGTTTCCTATTCAGGCAGCAATTTGCTTTTCTTGCTAATTTTTCTCACGTTAACTTTAACAACATAAATTTAATGATGCAATTGCCAACTACAAAAAACACAATATAGTACTTGGTTCTAAGAAACAAAAAGGTAAAAGAACAAAAAGAAGTTGTTATTGCTAAAGCTTTAATCTGGTGGTAGGTAACCTGTGTTTTCAGAAGAAGGAGGAACACTTGGTCACGTTCCAGGGTATGGTGGCCAAGAACCAGATTCATTATCTTCTCTGTAGGAAGACGGATAGAGGTCATGCATGGATTACAAGGTTCTACCGAGTGAAAGGCTTTCAGCACAACATAGGCTCTTGGTAATGGACTTAGAGATAAAGAAAGTAAGGAAGAAGAGATCAGTGAATGGTCAACCCAAGATCAAGTGGGAGCCTTGACTAAGGATAAAGCTGAAGAGTTGGGGGAGACGTTGTTGGCTATGAGGTCTTGGAGGAGCAATATTGATGCGAGTAGCATGTGGACCACGACGATGAGCTACATTAGAGAAGCTGCTAGGGAGGTGCTAGGGGTCACGAAGGGCCACTCCAGAGGTCACAAAGGGGACTGGTGGTGGAATGGAGAGGTCCAAGGAGGAGTGAAAGCCAAGAAAGCGGTGTTTATGAAGCTAATGGAGAGCGTCGACGTGGAGAAGAAGAAGGCACTTATGGAGCACTATTAGAAGAAAGAGGTGAAGTTAGCGGTCACAACAGCTAAGACTGCACCCTTTGAGCGCATGTATGAGGATCTTGGGGCAGAGGCGGTGACAAGAAACTGTTCAGGTTAGCCAATGCGAGGAAGAAGAAGGCTCGGAGCCTAGACCAAGTGAGGTGCATCAAATACGAGGAAGGAAAGGTGTTGGTAGAAGAGGCGTGTTTAGGCATAGGTGGCAAACATAATTCCATAGACTGCTGAACGAGGATGGGGATAGGAGCATTGTTCTCAGAGAGTTGGAGAACATAGAAAGCTAGCGAGATTTCAGGTTTTGTAGGCGTATTAAGATTGAGGAAATTGAGGAGGCTATGACAAATATGAGTAGGGGTAGGGTGATTGGACCAGCTGAGATTCCGGTGGAATTTTGGAAGGGCACATGCTAGGCAGGCTTGAAGTGGCTTACTAGACTGATTAATATCATTTTTAGAACAAAGTGGATGCCGGAATAATGGAGGTAGAGTTTGATGGTCCCATTGTACAAGAACAAGGGTGATGTCCAGAACTGCACTAACTATAGGGGTATCAAGCTGCTGATTCACACCATAAAATTTGGGAGAGGGTAGTGGAAAGGAGGGTGGGAAGGAGTGTGTCTATTTTGGAGAATCAATATAGGCTTTCATTGACTTAGAAAAAGCCTACGACAAAGTCCCTAGGGAGGTTCTATGGAGATGTTTGGAGGTTAGCAGTATTACGCTTGCTTACATTAGGGTGATTAAGGACATGTACGATGGACCTAAAACTCGGGTGAGGATTGTGGGAGGGGATGCGGTTATTTTCCAGTGGTGATGATATTGCATCATGGATCGGCTCTTAGCCTATTTTTATTTGCCCTGATGATGGATGTGCTGACCGACACATCCAGGGAAAAGCGTCATGGTGTATGTTATTTACAGATGATATAGTGCTTATTGACGAGACACGCAGTGGGGTTAATACTAAGCTGGAGGTGTGGAGACAAAACTTGGAGTCTAAAGGTTTCTAGTTGAGCAGGACAAAAATAGAATACTTGGAGTATAAGTTCGGTGTTGGGATGCAGAAAGCAGAAGTGGACGTGAAGCTTGATACATAAGTCATCCCCGGGAGAGATAGTTTCAAATATCTTGGGTGCATAATATAGAGTAACATGGAGATTGACGAGGATGTCATGCACTGTATAGGAGCAGGGTGGTTGAAATGGAGGCTCGATTTTGGTGTTTTATGTGACAGGAATGTGCCACCTAGACTTAAGGGCACGTTCTACAAAGCGGTAGTAGACCGACCATCTTGTATGGAGCCGAGTGTTGGCCAGTCAAGAAATCTCATGCCCAAAAGTGAAAGTAGAAACAATAAAGATGTTGCGATGGATGTGTGGGCATACCAGAAAATATAAGAAAGGAATGAATATATTAGGAACAAAGTGGATGTGGCTCTTGCGGAAGACAAGTAGCGGGAATTGAGGTTGAGATTTTTGGTCATGTGAAAAGGAGAGAGGCAGATGTCCAATTAGGAGGTGCGAGAGTTTTCTCATGGAGAGTCAGAGAAGGGGTAGAGGGAGGCCTAAGAAGAACTGGGATGAGGTGATTAGGCAGGAGATGACTCTTCTTCAGCTTACCAAGGACATGACCCTCGATAGAAAGGTGTGGAGATCGAAAATTAAGGTGGTGGGTTGATAGACAGTCTAGAGTTTCACCTTGTCTCACCAGTGGTAGTAGTACTTCTAATTCCTAGTCCCTTGTTTCTATACGGTGTGTCAGTATTAGCAGTAGGATTGGCACTATTTGTGTAATTTCGTATCCATGGAACTCTGTCATTACTCGTTGTATTATTTGCTTCTACTGTCTGATTACTTTGTTGTTGTTATTGTTTCTCTATTGCCCCATTATTTACGTTCCTGAGCCGATGGTCTTACGGAAACAACCTCTCTACCTTCCTAGCTAGGGGTAAGATCTGCGTACACGCTACCCCTTCCCAAACCCAACTTCTGAATTCTACTGGGTTGTTGTTGTTGAAATTCTTATTTTTCAAGAGTCATAGGCTTCATCCATAACATTATTTACATTCAAAGTTTTTATTTTTCCAGCACATATTACAGTTAATCTTCAAATCTTTTAGTTGTTACCATTGAGCTTTTCACTTATGATAATCTCTCCAATAATATTCTTTAAAGCAGTAGACATGGTTTTTGTGGAACACAAAAGCTCTACACCTTTATAAAATATAAAGTTTCACAATCAAGGTAAAAGCACGCATGTTTAATATGTTTTTCATACACATAAATGTAACTTAAGCAAATTGACAAAGCTAATAAATACAAACATAAATCTTAGATTCGAAAGTTTACTATGTTCCAAATTTATCGTCTAATGATAGATGTTAAATGTAAATTAACTAAATCAACTCTAGCCAAGTCACCAACTAAACAAGCAGTATATACAAAATATATACATGTCAATGATAAATCAAATATGTATTTTAGATTTCTATTTAAATCGATAGAATATCACAATCAGATCCGGAAAAAATAACTTCACATATTTTCATGAACAAATCAAGGAAAATCTCAATATATATATATATATATATATATATACCTAATTTCACTTAAAAAATAGGATATTCATTTTACATAAGCATCTAGGGAGAGTGAATTACATAGACATATTCTCTGAATCATATAATAATATACGTAATTATAGAAAAATATTCTTCAGTGTCCAAAAATTAAATAAAAATATGAAAAGTAAAAAATTAATTTCGAACAAACCACAAAAAAGTCATCGAAAACAGACACTAGGGCGAATCGCACTCCAAAATAAGTTTCAATCGAGAGTGGACTTTGTCCAGATGCTGCCCAGCAGCTTCGTCTCTGGCCAGCATGGTCACCCCGCGACTAGAATTATAAATTCGGGTCTAAACGTGACCTGATATGGGTTACTTAATTTTTAAGTTATTTTGATCCCATCAAAACACAAAGTTGTGTCCTAAACGTGTTTTAGGACTGATTTCAAGCACCAATTGCTCAAGAAATCATCAAAAATAAGCCAATAACGGACCAAAATAGTGGGTTGGCTCGCGGTGGGTCGCTTTGTTTTTTGGAAAAAAAATGTATACTTAAGCCGAGATTATCCGTTTAAAGTAACTTGTACAAGTCCTAAACATATTTTAGAACTATTTTGGACAATAAATTTCATAAAGATCAGCCAAAAAATGATCCACGTGATCAAATATTGAGTTTTTATTTTAAAGAAACACTAGTAGATTTTCGTCAAAATCTGACTCAAACTTCGACAAAAATCACTTTGATTATTTATTAATGTTCAAGAAACTAGTTGTAACAAATTAAACTATATATTTCAGCAGAAAAATAATATGGAACATGAATAACTCAAATTTAGGTTTAAATTCGATTTTATAAAGCCCTAGATATTAAAACCCCAATTACTCACAAACGGTACGACCGAAGTTTACGTTTTACGTATCGTCGGAAAGCTCTCGACGATATCTATAAAAGACATAAAGTTTCACACGCAAAATAGGTAATTAAAATATAAAATAATGCAATCAAGATTTAAGTTCAACACTTTAAAACCCTAAAACCTTCCAGCTCTGATACTAATGTTATAAAAAAGAAAAATGCATAAGTACGCCTCTGGCCTATATCCAGTTTCCTAACTACACACTCTATCTTTGATGGGTTTTTATTACCCTCCTAAATTTTTTTAAAGTAGAATTATTTACACCCTTAAAGCTGACGTGGCAGAGTGTGTGTATTTCACGCACCTTAGGAGTGTAAGAAGCAAGAAAAAATGATTTTCAAATTTTTCCTTTTTCTTTTTACCATTTTTTCTTACGTTTTTCCTTTTCCTTTCTCTTTATCTTTTTCCTTTACTTCTTTTTTTGTTTTTTCTCTAATTCCGGCGGATATTCGTTCACCGGTGATTTTGTCTAACCGTTTTTTTTCTTTTCTATTTATTCTATTTTTTTCTTTTTTCTATCCTTTGCACACACAAATTAAACTCTCAAAAATATCTATTCATAAGCAAAGCAAAATTCACTCTTATTTGGGGGAAAAATTCATCATTAAAAAATCTTTTCACAGCGAAAAAAATTGAGGTATTAGAAATTTAACTGAAAAAGTCTTCTCAGCTTATATTCATTTTTATTTCTTTTGCTATTCGTCTCACACATAAATTATACTTTCAAACACTCATATCGGCATAAAAGCTTGTCGCAGGAAAAAAATAATTGCCGAAAAAAATAGTGTCCTTGAAATTCCGACGATCGTCATTTTATGCCGACGGTGATAAAACAAAAATAAAGTGAATGAAATAACAAAACAAATGAGAGTAATAACAAATAAGAAAAAAGGATAAGAAAAAGAAGAAATAATAAAAAAAGTACTAAGTATACATGTGGTTGCGCGTGTAGTTCACCACTTGCCAAAAGTTTGGTTGTCTAGTTTTAGGGTGGTATTTATTCCATTTAAAAAAAAAATTAGGGGGGAGTAATAAAAACCCAGCAAAGATAGATTGTGTAGTTGAGAATCTGGGCATAGGTCAGGAGGCTACTTATGCATTTTCCCTTATAAAAAAAAGATAAGTGACTTGGGGATTTATGCAAAGAGAAAACGGATCTAGTGCAACAACCTTGCTCAAATCACTGATCGTCGGGAATCCATACATGGTAGATGGAATCCCTATCTCCATAACCTAAAACCTGTTTTATTTTGATGCAAAGAACTACTAAATTTATTCACCTTTTGGTGTGTTAGTCTTAAAATACTATAATAATATTTGTATAGACTATATCGAGAGTTAAGTTTGGATTGTCTAATCAGTCAGCTTGGCTTCTAGCACCCCTTGTGTGTGTACTAGGCCCAAAAACTATATTTTTCAATAGAGATGAAAAATGAGCAAGAAGAGAAGTACACACGAAAAGGAAGAAAGGGGTTATAGTGGATGACAAAAGCATCTCGTGAGAAGGTGTGAGGAAAAGAATAGGGCTCGCACAAAGTTTCACCTTTATTCAAAATAAGGTGAAAAATATTATAAAGCAACTGTACATAGTGAAAACTTATATATCTTATTTCCTAATTTAGTACTGCTTGGACAAATTTTGAAAAATGTATTTTGGAAGACTTTAAGAAAAATTTGGGCAGATCATAATTAGATGATTTTTTTTTTTGAAACGATCACAGATGAAAAGATTCATTTACCTTATGTCAGCTCGAATGCACAATATCCAAAAATCACTACAAACAGAGAAGTAAAAATAAACTACTAATAAATGATGTAGACTTGGAGTGGTCAAAGTAGGAATATACAAAGAAAAGCACATCAAATTAATAGTGCATCGAACCGAACAAAAACTCAATTAATGATTTTGTTTGAACTGATTTGATATTAAAAGAAATCTGATCATAGTTGGTTTGCTTTTGTATTAACTAATAAAGTCAAACTAATATAATGATCTAAAAATAAATCAAGAAAAATTTAATATTTACATCTCATTTCACTTAAAGAATAGGTTATTTATTTTATATAAGCATCTAGGTAGAGCGAATTACATAAACATATTCTTTGAATCATATAATAAATTTTTCATATTCTTTACTTCCCAAAAAACTACAAATATAATAACCTCAAGGGAAAGCTACTTTCTGGTGTCAGAAATTTAAATAAAAAATAAAAAAAACTAGATATTTATTTTCATAAAACACACACACAAAACAATCATCGAAAACAAATATCGGAGGTGAACAGCACTCCAACATAAATTTCAAACGATAATAGGCTATTGTAGCGACCCGACCGGTCGTTTTGAGCATTAATATCCCGTTCATCTATTTGAAGTCTAGATTAGCATCGTTTTATGTATTATGACTTATATGAATCGCCGATTCTGTTTTCAGGTTATTCGAAATTGATTTGGAAGAATGAATTTCATGGTTTAAGCTCTAAATTGGAAAAGCTGACCAAGTTTGACTTTTTGTGAATTTGACCCCGGAATGAAGTTTTGATGGTTCTCGTAGGTCCGAATGGTGATTTTTAGACTCGGGCATGCATTTGGATGTTTCTAGAAGGTTTTGGCACAAATTGGCGAAAATTAGAAATCTGAAGGTTTGAATATTCAAAAGTTTGTCCGAGAGTTGAATTTTTGATATTGGATTCAAATTTTGGTTCTGGGAATTACAATAGCTTCGTTATGTTAATTGGGACTTGTGTGCAGAATTTGGGTTCATTCCGGGTTGATTTGCAATGTTTCGGCACGAGTGATTGAAGTTGAAAAGTTAAAAGTTCATAGATTTCGATTTGAGGTGTGATTCATCGTTTTGATATTGTTATGTGTGATTTGAGGCCTCGAGTAGGTATGTATTATGTTATGGGACTTGTTGGGATGTTCGAACGTAGTCTCGAGGGGCTCGGGCGTGTGATGTATTGATTTCGGCTATTTTCCTTCATATTTGCATTGCTGGTTATGCAGAATTCTGGGCTTTTAGTTTCTTTAATTGCGATTGTGGAGTAAAGATCGCGATCGCATAGGGTTGTTAGATGGATGAGTAGGATTGTTCATCGCGTTCGCGAGTTCAGAGTCTCATTCGCGGAGGTTGAGGCACTTGTTCAGTGCGTTCGCGAGCCTGGCGATACGTTCATGTAGTAGGAAGGAAGGCTTGAGGATGTGAGGCGTTTGTTCTTCGCGATCGCGAAATGTGGTATGTGATCGCGTAGATCTAGGAATTTTGTTCATCGCGTTCACGAAAGAGAAATTTCAGCTGGTGAGCATTTGTTGTATGCGAACGCGTGGAATTGTCCGCATTTGCGAAGTGTAATAACTGGGCAGATTCTATTAAATCTCATTACGATGGTTTCAGCCATTTTATCATTTTTGGAGCTATGAAGCTCCGATTGAGGAGATTCTTGAAGTAATTCTCACCATATGAATTGGGGTAAGTGTTCTATACTCGATTTTGGTTATATTTCATTAATTTATCTTCGATTATAGCATTTGGTTGATGATTTTCAAAGAGGAAATTGAGGGGGTTTAGCCTAAAGTTTCGTAAATCGAATTTTTGAGATTTGAACACTGATTTGGAGTCGGATTTGAGTGAAACTAGTATGGTTGGACTCGTAATTGAATGGGTTGTCGAATTTTGTTTTGTTGGGTTCTGAGGTGCGATCCTGGGTTGAACCTTTTGGCCGATTTTGGGCTTTTGATTTAAGGACCATTTTCGATTGGGATTGGTTCCTTTAGCATTGTTCATATATTTGAGTTATTTTTTGGTTAGTTTCGAGCCGTTCAGAGGTAGGAACGCGCGGGATGGTATTTTTGGAGCATCTCTTGGCTTGCTCGGTATTGGGATTGGCTCGTTCGAGGTAAGTAACACTTATAAATTTGGTGTTGAGGGTATGAAATCCCGAATTACGTGTTATGTGATCGGTGTTGCGGTGATGCACATACTAGGTGACAGGTGTGTGGGCGTGCACCGTGTAAATTGTAATTTTGTTATTTCAGTGGTATTGTGTAGTTACCTGGTCTTACCTGTAACCTTGAAATTTTCATTGTTCTTGAGCTATTGAGTTGTGATCTATGTTATAAACGATGTCTAAGCTACATGCTTATCCTACTGGGACCCACATAGATCATTTCTGCTGTTGAATTATCTGCTTTCATTGCATTACACACTCAGTCATTCACATTCATTCATATGCATATTATATCTCAGCCTTTGTACCATTTATTGACACATCATATCATCATTTTTGGGCTAGCTTCATGGCATTATGAGCCTGAGAGATTGGAGAGATTGATGACTAAGTGAGGTCGAGAGCCAGATTATGAGGATATTGATACTATGGCACGTGAGGTGTCCGTGCGGATCCAGATAGTTATACTACATCACGTGATTTATCGGTGCAACACGTGAGTTGTCCGTGCGGTTTATAGCGCTTGGGCTGAAGGAGCCCCTCCGGAGTCTGCACACACACCTAGTGAGCGCAGTTGATTATATTGAAGGATGGATCTTCCCTGGGCATGGATCTTATCCGAAGCATTTATATACCTGGGGATGGATCTTCCCCCACGGGTTGGATTTGGACCGACTCAGTACTGAGTGACTGATGTTCAGTTGATGTATATATTCCGGGATGGATCTTCCCTGGGTCGGATTAGCTATATACAGTATTAAGCGGTTGAGAATGATGAGTGGAAAGTGTGAGACTGTGAGATTGAGTACTCCGAGCGTGTGAGTACATGCGTTTATCACTGAGGTACATGGCATTGACATGCACATATGACATACATGCATCAAGATGCATTTTTTCCTCATGTTTTACGGTATCACATCATTCATGACTTCTCACACATATTGACATAGGAGCATAGTGATATATGTTACACTGGCTACCTGGAAAGAAAAATGGAACATCCTATTTATTGTTGAAAGGTTTTTTGGGAAAATTATTATTTTCAAATTTACTCATATTTTGGACAATTTCAGTAAAGGATTTGGGTTTTCAATGATATACTTTAAAAGCGGATCTACTTTTTTGGGGAAACTATGAATAGGCTGAGCGTTTCATCTGTGAATTACTTCTTTTATTACTTGTTTTACATTGTTATGAACTGTTGTTGGATATTGGTGTTGGACCCGACCTTTGTTCTAGCTCGTCACTACTTTCAACCTACGGTTAGGTTTGTTACTTAGTGAGTACATGAGGTCGGTTGTACTCATACTACACTTCTATACCTTGCGTGCAGATATTGGCTGCAGACGTTCCTGATATCGACGAGAGATGGATTTGAAGATGTACCTGGGTTCCGGTTGTAGCTGCCTCTTGTTCATGGTAGCCTTAGAATATATAAATCTGTTTATGTACTTTTCGAACTAATGATAATAATAAAATAACATCTAATAATTTCTGAAATGAAACTCTCTATACAACTTATAATTTTCCAAAACCAGCAGTACAAGTCATAAGCTCTAGAGAGATTACTACAACTTCTAAATACAAATGTTTAGAAATAAGCAGAGACAGTTTATGAACAAAATAGGACGGTGACTCTGAAGCTTGCGAACGCTGCATCAGGTTTACCTTGAGTCTCCACAACATCAATTGCACTGCTAGCTAATGATCAACCGGCTACGCAATATCTGGATCTGCACAAAAATATGCAGAAGTGTAGTATGAGTATACCACATCGGTACCCCACAAGTATCAAAACGAACCTCAGTAGAGTAGTGACAAGGAACAGTCAAGAAACCTACTAGACTATATAACCTGAAAAAATATAAGTATGGAAACAACAGAGTATGATATCTACAAAAAGACTACGCGATGTGGCTAACAATACAATAATTGCAATAAGAAAGGAAGACAATAAATATTAGTGGAATACCCAAATAGCGACACATAAGGATGAACGAAAACAAATCCAAAATCCGAGATCACAGATTCAGGAAAGACAAGTAATAACTCGACAACAACGACCGTTTTCACATTAGGTTTTAGGCAATAAACCTCCACGAGGTAACAAACCTCAGGCTATTCACACTCACAGTTACTAATATCTTGTCACGACCCCAAATCTAAATTGGTCGTGATAGCGCCTATGGTGATACTAGGCTAGCCAATCCACTACAAATAACATAAGGAACTCTTCATTTAATTCAGTATTAACCGACGAGTCATAAAATTACCATTTTTAGCATTTCAAGCAAGTAGAGATAAGTAAGACATCTAAACACTGCCCCAAAATCCGGAGTCATCAGTCATGAGCATCTAAAAGGAAATACAAATCTGGCACTAATTCTTTACTACAAACAAGTCTGGAAAGTAAAGTAAAATGACAGAGTAGGAAAGGAGAATGGGCAAGCTGCGGACACCGAGCAGCTACCTCACAATCTCCGAACAATGCTCCAAAAGGGGTAGATCAACTACCGCTCAGCCCCGGTACCTGAATCTGCACATAAGGTGCAGGTAGTAACGTGAGTACGCCAACTCAGTAAGTAACAACCATAACTAAAGACTTGAGTGCAGTGACGAGCATTTTAAAGATCATGTAAAACCGTATAATAAGCAACAGTAGAAATAATTTAACTCAAGTCAGGAATCTACATTCCGAATATTTCATAAAATCTCTAGTTTTCCATTTAAAACTCGTATAAAACATTTGTTCAACAATTTCATTAGAGGCTCGGTGTAAAGAAGAGTGAAAACAGTAGTTTCATAAAATATCAGCCCCTCGGGCACATTGTCACTCACAAATAAAGCCTCTCGGGCAAGCCTCTCAGTCATTCCTGACTATACTCTCTTCAGTCAATGCTCACACTCAGCACTCTCACTCAACAGGTACCATATAACAACCGCTGCGGCGTGCAGCCCGATCCATATAGTAACCGCTGCGGCGTGCAGCCCGATCCATAATAGTCGACTGCGCTCACTTGGGGTGTACAGACTCCGGAGGGGCTCCTACACCCCAAGCTCTATATCGTTGTGGCGTGCAGCCCGATCCAATATCTCGCTGTGGTGTGCAGCCCAATCCAATATCTCGCTGCGGCGTGCAGCCCGATCCACACACAAACACACACACACACACACACACACACACACACACACATATATATATATATATATATATATATATATATATAAAACGCTGCGACATGCAACCCGGTCCATCACTATCCTCACAATCCGGCTCTCGGCCTCACTCAGTCATAATCCTCACCAGCCACTCGGGCAACTCAGCATAAATCACAGGGGCTCAGCCCAAAATATCTTTCATTATTTTAAACAGGATGATAACAGGAATAAACAGTGAACATGTATAAATCATGTCTGAGATTATATTTTCTATCAACACAGTGTGAGAATAGTAGTAAAAATACCTCTGAGGGTCCAAACAGGTCGGAACAAGGCCCCAAACATGGCATACAGTCCAAATATAGTATCAATATCTAAGATATGGAATATCATATGCTTTCAAATCAAATTTGCAGCTTAATAGTCGCTACGGGATGGACCAAGTCACAATCCCTACCGGTGCACGCCCACACGATCATCACCTAGCATGTGCGTCACCTCATTTATCAAAACAATACGAAATACCAGGGTTTCATATCCTCAGGTCTAGATTTACAATCGTTACTTACCTCAAACCGGCCAAAATACTAATCCGCGATGCCTTTGCCTCTTGACTCGGCCTCCAATTGCTCCGAATCTAACCAAAACCAGATTAATATCATTAATATATGCTAAGGGAACAAAGCCCACTCGAAAATTATCAATTTTAACCAAAAATCCAGAAATTGGCCAAATCCGGCCCCAGGGCCCACGTCTCGGATTCTGATAAAAATCACAAAACTAGAATCCTTACACTCTCACGAGTTCGTACATACTAAATACATCAAAATCCAACCACAAACGGACCCTCAATTCCTTAATTTAAGTCTCCAATTCTCAAGCTCTGAACCCACAAATTTACTCACTAACTTACCTCGTCTGATGGGTCTTAGCCTCGTGCCTATGTGAACTTTTTGTTCGGGCTTTTGTTCGAACAGTGGAACAACTTCGAGTTCCTCCGTAGTTGTTTTGATATGTTCGTCCTCTTCTGGTTCCTGAATGGCGTTAGGTCTAGAATCCATGTCCGTATGTTTTAATTCTTCTTACGTGTTGACTTGATTCACCTTCTTATGTCTATCTTCCTCCGTACCTGTTTGGATATCATTTTCTTCCATACCTGTTTGGGAGATTTCCTCGTCCTTTGATTTTTCCTCTTCTTCTTTTTTGTTAGAGTATGTTACGGAATTTATACTCCTCGAGGTTTGCTGATCACCTCGAATCTTTTGAATTCCCCATTTGGAAAGGAAATTTATTACCTGATGTAAGGTAGATGGTATTGCTTTCATGTCATGGATCCATGGTCTCCCCATGATTACGTTGTAAGCCATATCAGTATCAATGACTTGGAATCTAGTATTTTTTATTACTCCTTTTGCATAGGTACTGAGCTCAATTTCCCTTTTTGTTATGACCGTGGAATTGTCAAACCTAGATAAGGCTCGTGCTTTTGGGATTATTTGATCCTCCATTAGTATTTGTTCCACAACTCTCGACAAAACGATGTTGACTGAGCTACCTGGATCAATCAACACTCTTTTTACGTTAGTGTCATGTATAAGTAGGGATATTACCAATGCGTCGTTGTGTGGAAGCACTAATCCGTTGATATCTGCATCGTCGAATGATATATTGTCTGCTTCCACGTCTTCACGAATCCGCTTCCCATGCGTAATCATGAATTTTGTTGTTCTTTTGCAGACGACTCCGTTCACCTCCTCTCCTCCATGTATCACATTCACGGTTCGTTTTGGAGATGGTGGTTTTGGGGGCTCCTGTCTGTTCTTCATATATGCCTGCTTACCTTTTTCACTAAACAACTCTGTTAGATAGCGCTGTTTTAATAGTTGTTCTACCTCACCTTGCAAAAATCTGCAATATGATGTTCTATGCCCATGATCATTATGAAATTCACACTAGAAGTCTGGATTTCTTTTATTTGGGTTTGACCTCATTTCTTTAGGCCATCAAACCTTATCGCCCATATTTCTTAGTACTGAAATTAATTCAGAAGTATTACATTGAAGTTTTAGTCTCCAATTCTTGTATTACCTCTATTTCGTTCATCCCGATCCTTTCAGGATCTTGATGAGGATGAGCTCGTATCTCTATTTGATGGTCTATATTATGACCGTGTGTTTTCGAACTTGGGACGAGTTTCTCGTCCCGAAGGTCCCATATAAGGGTCGTACCTGTTCTTACTTGTTCTCCTTTCTGGTTCAGAGCGTCTAGAACTTGTTCGATCTTCAGTTTTTGACTGAGCAATAGTATCTTCTTCTATTCGTAGTTTAGTGTTGTACCCGTTATAAACATCGTTCCACATCGTATCTGGGAATTCTCTCAAGATTTCCTTGAGTCTCCGCGTGGCTTCTGAGCTTTTGCAATTTAGATTGCTTGTAAATGCCATGGCTGCCCAATTGTTAGGTACCCTTGGTAGCTGCATCCTTTCCCGTTGAGACCTGTCTACAAATTCTCGATGCAACTCCGTGTCTCCTTGTTTTATTTTAAATATGTATTCCATTATTTTTCGACTTTCTGCGCACCAGAATGCGCTATTATAAAAGAATTTGCAAGCTCAGCAAAAGAGTCAATATAATTTTCAGGTAAAAGAGAATACCAGGTTAGTGCTCCCTTGGTGAGTGTTTCTCCGAACTTCTTGACTAGGACTGACTCAATTTATTATTTATTTAGGTTGTTGCCTTTTACTCCGGTGGTAAAAGCAGTTACATGATCACGTGGATCAGTTGTCCCGCCACACTTGGGAATGTCAGGCATTTTGAATTACTTGGGAATAGGCAAGGGTGCTGCACTTGGCTTCCAAGGTTGTTGAGAATATCTATCAACGTCAATGCCTTTGATAACAGGTGGTACTCCAGGAATTTGCTCGATTCGATCGTTTTGTTCCTTCACATGTTTCTGCAGAGTTAGTAATAAAGATTGTAATTCTGGATTATTGGACATACCTGGTCTTGCTTCGAGGGACTCATTTGGAGTGCCTCCACTCCCAGAGTTTGCTAACCCAGATTGTGGATTTTCCACAGTTACAGTGTTGTTAAGAGGAGGTGTTGGTGATGCAGCTGGTAGTCCCCTCATGAAATCTTGTAAGTCTTGAGTCACATACTCACCAACCATTTGTTTCATAGTATCTTGTTCTACTGCTTGTTCATTTCCATTGAGATTATTGTTTTGAGTCGCAGATCTTTCTGGGGATTGTTCCCTTGATCCTCGTGGGGATCCTGAGGGCGACTGAACTGGGGTTCCAACCCTTTGTTGGTTGTTGTCATTGGCGTTTGACATAATTCACAGAATGTTATTTGAGAAGGAATAAAGATTATCAGATTCCCAGTAACGGAACCAATTTGTTTAATCAAAGAATTAGATTCTCTGCAAAATCCAATTTAGGAAGAACACGGGTTTCTGATAACCAAAGGATATACTAATAATTGCAAATAAACTTGTAAATAAAAGTAGTAAGATGCGTAAAAAGTAAGTATACTGCAATAGCGGTTCGAACATGTCTTTACAAGTTATATTTTACCCCCTTATATAGGGAATTTCTTAATATAACGTCTACCCTTTTCAGTGATTGAGCATTAATGACTTATAATGGCATTAATGTAATGTTACAATGATTAACCGTAACTGTCGCGTGAAGGTTATGTAATGTTCGATTTGTTAATGGAAGATCTCCGAATCTGCCATGTATCTTGCCCTGATTCATTATGACCGTGTCTCTTCATCTTCTCGATTAGGTTGAGATTCCCGTATCTGGTTACCTCATGAATATGTTGTTACGTGCCTCTTTATTTTGTACCTCTTCATAAAGTATCGTCCAATTTTCATGTTCTCATTGTTCCACATAGATTGCTGAGTCATCTCGATTATTACACGTGTGAAGCTCTTTTTTACCAATACAGTCTCCACTGCTTCGCTTTAACAAATGTTGCATATGTTATGCTTTCATGTTGTCACACCTCCTTTTTCCCTACCCCTGTAAGGGTGGATTATGGGAGTTTTTCCAATTTAAGTGACATTATCGATTTTGGGATTTATTTTTATTCAGAGTCGCCACCCGGATTTTTGACGATGCTCCGGGACACCGTGTGTTTTGAAAATCCCAAACCGAGGAAGATTTGACTCTGTTTTGATTTGTCTGCGACCAGAAATCCGGGTAAGGAATTCTGTTAACCCGGGAGAAGGTGTTAGGCATTCCCGAGTTCCGTGGTTCTAGCACGGTCGCTTTAACTATTATTATTTAGCCTAAATTATCTGATTATTTACGTGTTTTAGCCTATTGCATATTTAAACTCTTTGAAATTTAGCCGCTTTTGATAAGTATGAATTTATCTTGAAAAACAAGTCACGAGAACGTGCACTCGTTTATGCTTTTGTATATGTTACAATTACGCCACATGAAATGCACCCGTAATTGCAACACGTGATTTTATTATGGTTTTGAGTTGAATTCGGGGACATGAGTTGCCACACCCGAGTGTAGATTACATAATCATGAATATGGTCAAGACGATTTAATTTCTTATTTGGAACAAAAACTATTATTCATTTGTTTTTCTAAGTTGTTTGTAGTACTGTAAAGGATCAAAAGGCTATGGAATACAGCATCAAAAGAGCGTGATGTGCGGATTATCCAAACCAAAATTTGAATGAACTTTGCTAACAGAAAGACATTGTCACTTTATCTTGGTATTTAATCTTGAAGATGTTATCGATCTCAAGATCATTTTATCTTTACAAGATTTTTTTTAAGGGGGAGGAGGCCCATGAACAACTAAAAGTTTTATCAAGTAAAACGGCATTCAACTATTACATAACTGGGGCAAAACGCCTTATTGAGGCAATTCATTTGTGTAAGTTATACTCCTCGCACTTCTATCTTTCTTTTTTACTAGGCATTAGAAATACATTACATCTTAAGTTAAGATTAACGTCCTCTAATCAGAGTATACATAGATTTATGAGATTTAGACATAAAGAAATCTATTTTTTGACCGCACGACTCTTCCTTTAAATCCGAGTTGGCTCAAACAAAACAAAATCAGTATAGACAAAAATGGGATGCTTATTCGGTTCCACATGCTTACTAATGGTTTCAAAACAAATAAACTAATCTCAATTACTAATATTTAACAAAGGTTGCAATGATCTAGACTTAAATGATACGACAACCTTAAACAGTCCAAATAAAGATGCACAACACAAACGAAAGGAAGACGCAATTAACTTCAAAGTTATAGATCCAAATCAGATACATAATTTCGGTATTGAACATTGAATTACATGAACTTACCTAGCTTTGAAAAAGAGGGTAGTACTATAGCTCCCAAATGAAGACTTAACTTGAACATCAGCTCAACCGTTTCAACATTCCCAGCACATTTGAAACGGCCAGTATGTAAAACGAAGGTGAAAGCAAAAATGAAGCAGCTCAGCAAAACAGAAATAGCTACGGCAGTTCATGGCAGAACTAGCAGCAACAGTCCTCGCTTTTTGAAGCTCAAAACGACAGAAACCCCGGATGAAACTCGAACTGGAAACCAATAACAATACCCCTGACGCACGACCGAAACGAGCCCCTGAACAACAATCATTGATGACCTCAAAGCTTGCCGGAAGTATCGAACTAAACCAGAATGACTAAAACTAAACTCCGGCTATTTTTGTTTTGAGTTTCTTTGTTGGTAAAAATGGAGCTCGGGTGGTGTAAGTGGTAGCTTACGGTGAGAGATTTTATGGTATCTTTTGGCAGAGGAGGTCGTCTGGTTCGCCGGCGATGGAGACATCACTGAAAGATGAGAGGGTGAGGCTTTTCGCCGGAGAAGAAGACGGAACGGTGGGGCTGCCTGGTTTGGAGAGATGAGAGTGAAGAAGAAAGGAAGAAATGGCGGTGGTCTTCAGAGGATTAGGGGAGGGGGTCCGCCGATATCTGCTCTTCTTTGGTAAGGGATGGATCTCCTTCTAGGTCTGACTTTTGTATATGTGTGTGGATGGAGTATGAGAGATGGGAAGAAGATGAAGGGGGAACAACGCTCTTGCTGAAGGAGATTAGGTCTAGGGGTTCTGATTTGGGAAGATGA
>ML241930.1:0-23599 GCA_005239495.1 Nicotiana undulata
TCATGAATAGGGTAGTCTTCTCATGGACTTTCAACTGACGAGACACATACGTAATCACCCTGCTACCCTGCATCAACATTGCTCCAACGCCAACTCAAGAAGCATCACAATACACCATGAAAGAACCTGAATCTGATGGTAACACCAACACCGGTGTTGAAGTCAAGGCTGTCTTGAGCTTATGAAAGCTCGCCTCGCACTCATGTGACCATGTAAATGGGGCACCTTTTTGAGTCAATTTAGTCATTGGGGCTGCTATGGATGAAAACCCCTCCACAAAATGACGGTAGTAACCGGCCAAACCCAAGAAACCCTTAATTTTCGTGACTGGGGTGGGTCTAGGCCAGTTCTTGACTGCCTCTATCTTTTTAGGATCAACCTGAATACCCTCAGGTGATACGATATGACCCAAAAAGGCTACTGAATCTAACCAGAACTCACATTCAGAAAACTTAGCATACAACTGATTATCCCTCAAAGTCTAGAGTGCTATACGGAGATGTTGTTCATGCTCTTCTCGGCTGCGGGAGTATATAAGAATGTCATCAATGAACACGATAACAAAAGAGTCCAGATGAGGCTTGAAAACCCGATTCATTAAGTCCATAAAGGCTGCTGGAGCATTAGTCAGCCCAAAAGACATAACCAAAAATTCATAGTGCCCATACCTCGTACGAAAGGTTGTTTTAGGAATATCGTACGTCCTAATCTTCAGCTGATGGTAGCCTGACCTCAAATCAATTTTCGAAAACACTCTAGCACCCTAAAGCTGATCAAATAGTTCATCAATCCTTGGCAATGGATATTCATTCTTGATAGTAACTTTATTCAGCTGCCTGTAGTCTATGCACATTCTCATTGACCCATCTTTCTTCTTTACAAACAAAATTGGTGCACCCCAAGGCGATACACTAGGTCTTATGAAACCCTTATCTAGCAAATCTTGTAACTGTTCTTTTAATTCTTTCAATTCTGGTGGGGCCATCCGATATGGAGGAATGGAAATGGGATGTGTGCTCGGAGCCACATCAATACAGAAATCAATATACCTGTCGGGCGGCATACCCGACAGGTCTGCAGGAAATACCTCAGGAAACTCACGCACGATAGGAACTGACTCTATAGAAGATACCTCAGCATCAGAATCACGAATATGAGCCAAATAAGCCAAACACCCTTTCTCCACCATACGCTGAGACTTGGCATATGAAATTACCCAGCTGGGAGAACAACTAGGAGTCCCTTTCCATTCTAATCGAGGCAACCCCGGTAAGGCTAAGGTAACCGTCTTGGCGTGACAGTCTAAAATGGCATAATAGGGCGACAACCAATCCATGCCCAATATAATATCAAAGTCAACCATGTCTAGGAGTAAAAGATCAACACTAGTTTCAAGACCCTTAATGACTACCACACACGAACGATAGACTCGATCTACCACAATAGTATCCCCCACCAATGTAGACACATAAACAAGAACACTCAAGGGCTCACGGGACACATTCAAATACGAGGCAAAATAGGAGGAAACATACGAATAAGTAGACACCGGATCAAACAAAACGGAAGCATCTCTATCACAAACTGAGATGATACTTGTAATAACAGCGTCGGAGGATTCTGCCTCAGGTCTAGCTGGAAAAGCATATAGTTGGGGTGGAGCCCCACCACCTTGAACCACACCTCTGGGAGGACCTCCACCTCTAACTGGCTGACCTCCACCTCTAGCTATTTGTCCTCCACCTCTAACATTCTGGCCTCTACCTCTGACTACCTGACTCCTACCCCTTGCTGGCTGGGCAGGTGGTACTACAGCTGGTGCTGGAACTATGGAACGAGAACCCTGGTACTGAACTGACTACTTAGAAATTTCGGACAAACTCTCTGAACATGCCCATATTCACCACACTCAAAACATCCCTCCTGATATGAGGACTGACCTTGACGAACTAGCTGACCACGATAATAACTCTACAGAGGAGGTGCTCTAATAAGAGCTGATGGAGCACTGTAGACTGGCCGAGCAGAAGGAGGTGCATAAGAACCATGACCCCCTGAAGTATCATGTGAAACTTGTAGCACTGAATGGAATGGCCTGGATGAATGGCCTCTGCTAAACGAAGTCCCGCCTCCAGATGAGGCACCACTGAAAACACCGGAATAGCGAGGTCTCTTGTCTGACCTATGACCTCCCATTCCAAGAACTGACTCAACCCTCCTAGCTATATTAGCTTCATCCTGAAGAGAAATCTCGGATTCTGTCTCCTTGGCCATCTGCAACCTGATGGGCTGAGCAAGTCAATCAATAAACCGTCTGACCCTCTCCCTCTCTGTGGGCAATATAAGCATCGCATGTCTAGCTAGCTCCACAAAACGAGTCTCATACTGAGTCACAGTCATGTTACCCGATTGTAGTCACTCAAACTGACGACGTTTATCCTCTCGAGTAGTGACAGGTAAGAACTTCTCCAAAAAGAGATAGGAAAACTGATCCCAAGTCAGAGCTGGTGATCCCGCTGGCCTAGTCAACAAATAGTCTCTCCACCATTTCTTGGCGGAACCAGTCATCTGAAAAGCTGCAAAATATATCGACCACATTGGTCTCCAAAATACCCATATTACGCAAAACCTCATGAAAACTGTCCAGATATTCCTGTGGATCCTCTGAAGTAGCACCACTGAAATGGACAGGAAATAGCTTAATGAACCTGTCAAGTCTCCACAAAGCATCTGATGGCATGGTTGCCTCATTAGCGGGCGACACTACTGCAACTTGCTGAATTACCCCAATGGGATTGGCCACTGGAGTCTGAACCTGAGGAGTAGTCTGAACTAGAGTGTGGGTAGTAGGAGCCGGGACCCCTCCTCCAGCCTGAGATACGGCTGCTACAACAGGAAAGGTGCCAGTCTGGGCTACACTCTCCATAAGGCCCACTAAACGGACCAGAGCATCCTAAAGAACTAGGGTAGCAAAAAAACCCTCGGGAACCTGAGCTGGTCCCGCTGGGACAGTCTGACACAGAACCCCCTTATTAATCTCAATCTGGGGTTCCGCAGCTGTGGCTGCTGCTTGAGCAACGAGCTGAGTCCTGCCCCTGCCTCGGCCTCTGGTGTGACCTCGGCCTCTGCCCCTAGTAGGAGTTGTTGCTGCTGGAGGTCCGGAATTCTGGTCAGCGGAAGATGAAGCACGTGTTCTCTCCATCTGCGAGAGAATAGAAGAATCCAAAACAATATTTAAGGTACAAGAATTCGCACGATATAATAGAAATAAAAATGGAGTTGTTTCCTAACTCAATAGCCTCTGAGAGATAAGTACAGACGTCTCTGTACCGATCCTTCAAACTCTACTAAGCTTGTTCGTGGATTGTGGGACCTAAGTAAACCCACTACGCTCTGATATCAACTTGTCACGGCCCTAATTCCCAACCTTATGGATCGTGATGGCGCCTAACACCACACTTTCTAGGCAAGCCAATGTTAGAAGTCGATTAACTAATTTTCCTTAATGTATTACTTCAGCATAAATAATCTAATTTAAATTATCTTAATTAAATTTAATTCCTAACAGCCATAGAATAAAATGAAACGAACCACGAACTAATTATATAATTACTCTAAGACTACCCCAGGGTTTGGTGTCACAATCCACGAACTACTAAAATATACTACAAATAATGTCTAAAAGAAATAGTGTAACTGTTCTGAATGATATAAAACAGTGTATGTAAATATAGGAGAAGACTCTCGGATATCTGCGAACGCTGGCAGATGTACCTCGTGTCTCCAAACAAAATCGGGTGGTCGTCCTAGAATCCTCTACTGCTGAATGGTACCTGGATCTTTGCAAAAAGAGCACAGAGTGTAGTATCAGTACAACCGACCCCATTTACTGAGTAAGTGCCGAGCCTAACCTCGGCGAAGTAGTGACGAGGCTAAGTCGGGATTCAACAACATGATTGATAATAACAATAAATAATAACCAAGAAAGAAATCTAAACGAATAGATAAATAAGTGTTGCAACCAAATAAAATAAAATAACTCAGCTATAACCAATTCTCAAATATCTCTTCAGAGTTTCAAACTTTAACTTTAAATAAAAATAGTACTAAAATATTTAAAGAGTAGTAAAATAAACATTTTAGCTTTTCAAAACTATGATTCTCTTTTTCTTGAAAAATCAATAAAATATAAATGTAAATATCCTCCCTTATCACTCCTTGTTGCGGCGTGCAACCCTCTCCCACATGTCCTCCCTTATTGCTCCTCCCTAAAATATCTTCCTTATTACTCCTGTTGCGGCATGCAACCTGATCTCACTTGTCCTCCCTTATCACTCCTTGTTGCGGCGTGCAACCCGCTCCCACCAGACATATCATATCAGTTTATTCAAAATTTTCACAAATCAGTACAAGCCTTTCACAATACTTTTATTTCAATAATTATAAATAATAACCTGCATTTTTCTCATGACTTCATCAATAACATCTCAACAAAGAAACCAACAAG
Organism: Nicotiana undulata; assembly: GCA_005239495.1. Classification (NCBI taxonomy): domain Eukaryota; kingdom Viridiplantae; phylum Streptophyta; class Magnoliopsida; order Solanales; family Solanaceae; genus Nicotiana; species Nicotiana undulata. The sequence continues at coordinate 4,508 of ML241930.1, forward strand.
AATATCAAAATATATGCATTTATTCAATAAAACAATACCAAACCTCTCAGCCATATTTATATCACAATGGAACCAGTTCAAACAACCAATACTCTTTCTAAATAGTCACAAAAATACTAACAACAATTCAACAAGGCCAAATAGTCAAAGAAACAATAATGAACATGTAACAGTTAAGACATAATCAAATAAGTGGAGAACGGGAAAGGGGATCATATTTTAGCAAACACTTTGGGTGGTGCATAGATACTCGTCACCACACCTATACACCACGGCCATGCAATTCACATAACAAACAAGTGGGTAGTCCTATTCCTTCAAGCTAAAGTTAGACCAAACGCTTACATCAATTCCGCAGGCCACTCACTGCTCAATTATTGCTTTTCCTTTTGATTTCACCTCTAACTTGCTCGAATCTAATCAAAATTAACTTAATATCATTAACTAATGCTAAAGGAACTAACTTTATTGAAAAATATAATTTTTCCTAAGTATTCTCAACATAAAAGTGAAAACCCGACCCCGGGCCCGCTTGATCAAAACTCGAGGTTCGGACCAAATTATGTTTACCCATTCACCCACGTACCCAAATATGCTATTAGTTTCGAAATCCGAGCTTAATTTGATATAAAAATTTAATTTTTACAAAACTCCTTAATTCTACCCAAAACCTAGATTTTTACCATGAAAATTCTATGTTTTTGCTTTAAAAGTGATACAAAATATTAAGGAATTGAAAGAACAAGGTTTGGAATTGATTACCTATGAATTGGGGATGAAGATTGCTGAAGCAAAATCGTTTTTAGGGCTGGAACTTTGAAAATTTGGAGAAGAAAGGGTTCTGCCCGTTTTTAACAGGTATTTATATTAGCTGGGCTGGGCAACTGTGCGTTCGCGGTTAATTAAATGCGATCGCACAGGGTAAGGGGAAACTGAGTTGTGCGATCGCGGGGGTGGGGGTGGGGGTGCGTTCGCACAGGGTAGGGAGTCGGGGGCAGTGCATTAGCGGGTTGGGCTGTGCGTTCGCACAGGGTAGGGGGTGTCACGACCCAAAATCCTAATCCAGGTCGTGATGGCGCCCAACATAGGGTTTAGGCAAGCCAACATAAATTTCACTAAGTGTTTCCTTTCATTTGATTCAATTATTCAACCATTTACCGAATTTAACGAGTTAAATCATGATATCGAAAGATCATAACCCAGCGGTAGATAAAGTATCTATAAAGAATCGAGAGCCAAAAGACGAGCATATATATATATATACACCCCAAAATCCCAAATTAACAACTACGTGTGTGCCAGGAACTAGTGTCACGAGTGTCACGGGCATACTAACAGGACAACCAAAAGATAGAATATACAATCCACTGTCTAAATAAATAGACGGGAAACAAAAGTAAATGAAACTCCATGGTCTGCTGGGGATCGCCATAAGAAGCAGCTCACCGTGAAGTCAGGTCCGCTACGGTCAATATCTAGCTCCGGTCTGATAACCAGATGCACCAGCCTCAGAACCTGTACAATTAAGTACAGAAGTGCAGCATGAGTACATATTAAATAACTATATACCTAGTGAGTATCCCGTCTAATCTCGAAGAAGTAGTGACGAGAGGTCGACTCGATACTCACTAAGGTCCAACAATGATAATATAAAGCAGGATATAGCGGGATGAAGTAGACATGGGAAAGCAGTAAGCAACAGATACATATCAAGTACAGAAATCCAGGAAAAAGAAACTATTGAAAATAAGCAACAATGTACACTTTCCTTGTCCCCAAGTATCTGTCGAGCCAATATCACTCAAACAACCAAACAGTACCAAATAGTCACGCGCACACAAGGATAATATATATGCACTGCCGAGGATCGAACGGCCCGTCCCATAAGTGCATTCTTACCATAGTATAATCTCTCAGGTGCACTGCCGAGGATCGAACGGCCCGTCCCAAAAGTGCACCTTTCAATCCGTCATGGCGTACGGCCCGCTCCCATGAGAGCGGGGTAAAACACACTCCGCTCGCGGAATGTAAATTGCGAAGCGGTCACAAGCACATACAATATCATTAAAACTTGCCTTCCATAACAATTTCCTTCCAATTATCCACATCCATGAAATCTCATAGAATTAATACTAGGCATAACATGAGTTTATAACACATATGACGTTTCAAGGAAGAATGTAAGGCATGTTGTGGGCCTAACTACCCGGACATTACAATAATAGTCGCTACGTATGGACTCTCGTCACTTTGTATGCACGTAGCCCCCCAAAACAAATGCACATAGCATATAAATCACCTATGGGGACAATTCCCTCTTACAAGGTTAAAAAGGAGACTCACCTCGTGTCGAATCTACCTCTCGGACAAAAGATGCACCCGAAACTCTGAACTCTACATCCGAGGACTCGCAACTAGCCAAATATTGCACAAGTATATCAATTCATGTTCAAAGTAGGGAAATTATCCTATTTATTCAATGATTTCAACATTCTTGAAAAGTTCTCAAAATTCAACCCCGAGCCCGCACGAATTCCGAAAATTCTCGAAGGAATTACTCGCCCATATCTTAAGGATCGATAATATACAGTTTCTACCTGAATTCATGGCATCAAATGAGTAATTCAAAAATTCCCTTAAGAACACTAGGTTACTACCCCATTCTTGATTTTTCCATGATTTAGTGGTTGATTCAATTAGTAATTCATGTATTAAACTTGTACTAAAGTGGAATTAACTTACCTTATCATTAGATATGTCGTGGAACCTCTTTCCCCAATCTCCCAAGTCTTTAATGGAGGTGAAGAATAAAAGAAATGGGTAAAATCTCGAGTTTTAAAAGAAACCACACAGCCTGGACTACAGAGTTTTTGCACCTACGGCTCAAGGACCGCACCTGCGGTCTCGCACCGGCGAGCTGGGGCTCGCACCTGCGAAACTGGGCAAGAGGGGCTGGGGTCGCACCTGCGGAGGGATGACCGCAACAGCGGTTCCGCTCCTGCGGACTTTTGTCCGCACCTTCGAGAAAGGGGGACCCCAGGGGTTTTCCGCACCTGCGAGGCTGGGACCGCAGGAGCGGTCCCGCACCTGCGACTGGGAAACCGCACCTGCGGTCACACTAGCAGTTGTTTTGGCTGGTGTTTGGCCTCGTGTGGTGTCCAAGAGGCACCTGGGCCCACCCAAGCCCCCGTCCAAATTTATCAACAAGTCCCAAATCATAATACGGACTCGCCCAAGACTTCAGAACACTCGAAACAACGCTAAAATTCAAAATCACACCCTAAAACTCCCAAATACATAACTTAAGAACTTCAAGTTCTTGATTTCTATAACGATGCGCTGGACCGACCTATACTACTCGGAATGACTTCAAAATTTGTAGGCAAGTCATAAATGACATAACGGAACTATTCCTGATCTCGAAATTTCATTCGGACCTTGATAACACAAAATCACGTTCCAAACCAAATTTCAAACTTAAGGAAATCTGTATTACTATATTGGGTGCCGAAATGCTCCCGGGTCATCGAAAACTCGTTTCGAACGTACGCCCAAGTCCGAAAAAATCATACGAAGCTACTGAAATAGTCGGAACTCGATTCCGAGGTCGTTTGCTCAAAATGTTGACCGAAGTCAAACTTGGCCAAAAAGGCCAACCTTAAGGAACCAAGTGTTCCTATAGCACTCTAAACACTTCCAAATCCCGAACCATCCATCCCCGCAAGTCATAAATCACGAGAAGCCACTATGGGAAGTTTCATCTAGGGGAACGGGGTCCTAATACGCAAAACAACCGATCAGATCGTTACATTCTCCCCCTCTTAAACAAACGTTCATCCTCGAACGGGTCTAGAATCGTACCTGAAGTGCTGAATAGTTGTGGATATCTGCTCCGCATGTCCTCCTCGGACTCCCAAGTCGCCTCCTCAGCTGGTTGGCCCCTCTACTGGACCTTTACTGCAGAAACTTTGTTGGACATCAACTGGCGGTCCAGCCTATCAATAATAGCAACTGGCTCCTCCTCGTAGCCCAACTTCTCATCCAATTGAATTGTGCTGAAATCAACCACGTGAGACAAGTCGGCGTGATATCTCCGGAGCATGAATACATGAAAGACCGGATGAACTCCTGATAAGGCGGGAGGTAAAGCAAGCTCATAAGCAACCTCTCTAACTCGCCTCAACACCTCGAAAGGACCTATAAACATGGGGCTCAGCTTGCCTTTCTTCGCGAATCTCATAATGCCCTCCATCGGCGAAACCTTCAGCAGAACCTTATCTCCCTCCATAAATGCTACATCATGCGCCCTCTGATCCGCGTAACTCTTCTGTCTGGACTGAGCTGTGCGGAGCCTCTCCTGAATTATCTTCACCCTCTCCAAAGCATCTCTCACCAGATCCGTGCCATATAACTTAGCCTCGCTCGGCTCAAACCACCCGATAGGAGAATGACACCGCCGACCATAAAAGCCTCAAATGGATCCATCTCGATGCTGGACTGATAACTATTATTGTACGCAAACTCCGCCAAAGGCAAGAACTGGTCCCACTGACCTCCAAAGTCAATCACACAAGCCCTGAGAATATCATCCAATATATGAACTGTAAGCTCTGACTGGCCATCAGTCTGAGGGTGAAATGCTGAGCTAAGATCTATCTGAGTGCCCAACTCACTGTGCAATGCTCTCAAGAAGTGCGAGGTGAACTGAGGACCTCGATATAATATAATGGACACCGGCACACCGTGAAACCTGACGATCTCCCGAATGTAGATCTGGGCTAGCCTCTCAGAAGTGTAAGTAGTAGCCACAGGAATGAAATGCGCCGATTTGGTCAATCTATCCACAATGACCCAAACCGCTTCAACCTTCCGCAAAGTCCAAGGCAACCCAACCACGAAGTCCATAGTGATGCACTCCCATTTCCACTCAGGAATGGGCATCTGCTGAAGTAGGCCTCCTGGCCTCTGATGCTCGTACTGAACCTACTGGCAATTAAGACACCTAGCCATATATTGCACAATGTCCCTCTTCATCCGGCTCCACCAGTAATGCTGCTTCAAATCACGATACATCTTTTTCGCACCTGGATGAACAGAATACCGAGAACTGTGCGCCTCTGCTAGAATCCTCTCCCGCAGGCCATCAACATCAGGAACACACAAACGACCCTGGAGTCTCAGAACACCATCCTCGCCCAAAGTAACCTCCTTGGCCCTACCCTGGACCACTCTCCCTAAGCTCTTCCAAACACGGATCATCGCATTGCCAAGCCTTAATCTCTCCAAATAACGAAGACTGAGCCACCACATGTGCTAAAACTCGACGAGGCTCCGAAAGATCAAATATCACTAGGCGATTAGCTTAGGACTAAATGTCTAAGGCTAGAGGTCTCTCCTTTACTTCAATGTAGGCCAAGCTACCCATACTCTCTGCCCTCCTGCTCAAGGCATCTGCTACCACATTAGCCTTGTCCGGATGATAAAGAATGGTGATATCATAGTCCTTCAACAACTCAAGCCACCTGCGCTGCTTCAAATTAAGATCCCTCTGCTTGAACAAGTGCTGCAAACTGCAGTGGTCTGTATAAATCTCACAGGACACACCATACAAGTAGTGCCTCCAAATCTTCAAAGCATGAACAATCGCCGCCAACTCTAAGTCATGCACAGGGTAATTCTTCTCATGAACCTTCAGCTGGCGCGAAGCATAAGCAATTACTCTCCCATCCTGCATCAACACACATCCCAACCCAACGCGTGAAGCATCACAATACACCGTATACATCCCAGAACCAGAAGGCAATGTCAAAACTGGTGTTGAGGTCAATGCTGACTTGAGCTTCTGAAAGCTCGCCTCACACTCGTCGGACCATCGAAACGGGGCATTCTTCTGAGTCAATCTAGTTAATTGAGCTGCAATAGAAGAGAACCCCTCCACGAATCGGCGATAATATTCTGCTAGGCCCATAAAGCTCCTGATCTCTGTAGCTGAAGTAGGACGCGGCCAACTCTGAACTGCCTCAATCTTCTGTGGATCAACCTTGATACCCTCTCCGGATACCACATGCCCCAGAAATGCCACAGACTCTAACCAGAACTCACACTTGGAGAACTTAGCATATAGCTTCTATTCCCACAAGGTCTGGAGCACAACTCTCAAATGCTGCTCATGCTCACCCAGGCTCCGCGAATAAATCAAGATGTCATCAATGAAGACGATGATGAAGGAATTAATATACGGACTGAATACCCTATTCATCAAGTCCATGAATGTTGTTGGGGCATTAGTCAAACCAAAGGACATCACCTGGAACTCATAATGGCCATATTTGGTAGGAAATGCAGTCTTCGGAACATCTAAAGCCCGGATCTTCAAATGATGATAACCCGATCTCAAATCAATCTTGGAAACACACGAGCACCCTGCAACAGGTCAAACAAATCATCAATGCGCGGTAGAGGATACTTATTCTTAATAGTAACCTTATTCAACTGGCGGTAATCAATACACATCCGCATAGACCCATTCTTCTTCACAAATAGAACTGGAGCACCCTACGGCGATACACTTGGCCTAATGAACCCCTTAGCCAACAAATCCTCAAGTTGCTCATTCAACTCATTCAACTCCTTAGGAACCATACGATACGAGGGAATGGAAATAGGCTGAGTATCTGGAGCCAAATCAATACAAAATTCAATATCTCGATCTGGAGGCATGCCTGGAAGGTCTGAAGGAAATACATCGACAAACTCTCGAACAACTGGCACCGAATCAATAGTCGGGGACTCGGCGGTGGTGTCCCGCACATAAGAAAGATAAGCCTAACAGCCCTTCTCGACCATATGCCGATCCTTCAGGAAGGAGATGACCCGGCTGGATGCACTAACTGAAGAACCTATCCACTCCAGCCTCGGCGACTCAGGCATGGCTAAAGTAACTGTCTTGGCATGGCAATTCAGCATGGCATGATAAGGAGATAGTCAATCCATGCCTAAAATGACCTCAAAATCTACCATGCCGAGCAATGGAAGGTCCGCTCTGGTCTCGAATCCGCATAAGGTAATCACACAAGACCGATTGACCCGGTCTACCACCGCAGAATCGCCCACAGCAAATAGTACTGAGACATATGAATATGTGGATCCTAGATCAAATAGTACTGAAGCCTCTCTACCACATACTGGGATAATACCTGTGATCACGGCGTCTGAGGCCACTGCATCTGCTCTGGACGGAATATTATAAAATCTAGCTGGAGCACCTGAAAACTGAGCTCCCCTAGAGTGAACAGGAGCTGACTGATCTACCCCTGAACGGCCTCCCCCTCTAGGACGACCTCTGCCGACCTGTCCTCCACCTCTAGGTGGCCTGACTGCTGGTGCTGGACCCATAGGCTGATAACCCTGTTGCACTGCCTTGCTCTGAATCCTAGGACAATGTCACTACATATGACCTAGATCCCCACACTCATAGCAACCTCTAGGTACCATAGCCTGCTGCCCCGAAGAAGAACCCTGAATGACCGTAGGACGGTAGGAAAGCTATGGCATAGCGGTGAAATGAGCCCTCGCTGGAACACCTCGGGGAGGTGCTGAATATGAAGGCCTGCTAGGCTGACCACTGTCGAACTGACCTCTCCTCCTAGCTGGAGTATCCCTGAAATCCCTTGAGAACTTGGCCATCTTGTCCTGCTGACCCTGCTCCCTGCTCCTCGACCGATAACCCTCGATCCTGTGAGCAATCTCCACTACGAGCTGATAAGGAGTACCCATCTCTACCTCTCGAGCCATGGTGGACCTAATACCCGGATGCAATCCTGCTACAAACCTCCGCACCCTCTCGGCATCTGTAGGCAATATCATGAGTGCATGGCAAGATAGCTCTGAAAACCTGGCCTCATAATCTGTCACCAACATCTGCCCCTGCTCTAGCTGCTCAAACTGACGCCGCAGCTTTTCCCTCTCAGAGGGTGGAATATATCTATCTCCAAGAACATCTGTGTTAACTTCTCCCAGGTAACCGGAGGAGAACCTGCTGGCCTGCTGAGTATATAAGGCTGCCACCACCTGCGAGCTCTACCCTCTAACTGGAATGTAGTGAAGTCGACCCCATGAGACTCCAAGATCCTCATGTTGTGCAGTCTGTCCCTGCACCTATCGATGAAGTCCTGGGCATCCTCACCTCACTCACCCCCGAAGACTGGAGGGCGTAGTCGAGTCCATCTATCCAACATCTTCTGTTGATTTCCATCTGCAACTGGCCTGGGCTCTGGTGCTGCTGCTACAGGCTGGATCCCACCCACCGGCGGTGTACCCGGGGTATGGTGTACTGTTGCTGCCTGTCCTGCGGCCTGAGCGGTGGGGGTCTAGACTCCCCCTCCCGCCTGAGAAGTGGCAGGATCTGCTGGAAATAGGCCATCCTGGGACATGGTGTCCATGAATCTCGTCATACGGCCCATGACCTCCTAGAAGCATGGTGTCATCATGAAGTCTACTGGAGCAGGAGCTACTGGAGTCACCTCGTCCTGCTTCTCTATGATAAGGTCCTCTGATGGTGCCACTGGTATAGCTCTGGGACGCCATCGTCCCCTACCTTGAGCAGGTGCCCTCCCCCTGCCTCGACCACGACCTCGGGCGGCGGGGGTAGCGGCATCTCCCGAATCAGGAACATCGGATGCGCGCGTCCTCACCATCTGTGAGAGAGTAGAAGAATATGTTTGAGTACATCATCGATTGCACGATAGATTATGAACAAAGAGAAGTTTCCTAACACCGGATAGCCTCCTGAAGATAAGTACAAACGTATCCGTACCGATCCGCAAGACTCTACTTGGCCTGCCCGTGACTCGTGAGACTTACGTGAACCTAGAGCTCTGATACCATGTTGTCACGACCCAAAATCCTTATCCAGGTCGTGATGGCGCTCAACATAGAGGTTATGCAAGCCAACATAAATTTCACTAAGTGTTTCTTTTTATTTGATTCAATTATTCAACCATTTACCTAATTTAACGAGTTAAATCATGATATCGAAATATATAGCCCAAAATCCCAAATTAACCATTACGTGTGTGCCGGGAACTAGTGTCACGAGTGTCACAGGCATACTAACAGGACAACCAAAAGATAGAATATACAATCCACTGTCTGAATAAATAGACGGGAAACAAAAGTAAATGAAACTCCATGGTGTTGTTGGGGATCGCCAGAAGAAGCAGCTCACCGTGAAGTCAGATCCGCTACGGTCAATATCTAGCTCCGGTCTGATAACCAGATGCACCAGTCTCAGAACCTGTACAGTTAAGTACAGAAGTGCAGCATGAGTACATATTAAATAAATATGTACCCAGTGAGTATCCCGTCTAATCTCGAAGAAGTAGTGACGAGAGGTCGACTCGATACCCACTAAGGTCCAACAGTGATAATATAAAGCAGGATATAGCGAGATGCAGTAGACATGGGAAAGCAGTAAGCAACAGATACATCTAGAGTACAGAAATCCAGGAAAAAGAAACTACTGAAAATAAGCAACAATGTACACTTTCCTTGTCCCCAAGTATCTGTCGAGCAAATATCACTGAAACAACCAAATAGTACCAAATAGTCACGCGCACACAAGGATAAGACAACCGGTCGGAGTCATAAGGATAATATATATGCACTGTCGAGGATCGAACGGCCCGTCCCATAAGTGCATTCTTACCATAGTATAATCTCTCAGGTGCACTGCCGAGGATCGAACGGCCCATCCCAAAAGTGCACCTTTCAATCCGCCGTGGCATACGGCCCGCTCCCATGAGAATGGGGGAAAACACACTCCGCTCGTGGAACGTAAATTGTGAAGCGGTCACAAGCACATACAATATCATTAAAACTTACCTTCCATAACAACTTCCTTCCAATTATCCACATCCATGAAATCTCAGAGAATCAATGCTAGGCATAACATGAGTTTATAACACATATGATGTTTCAAGGAAGAATGTAAAGCATGTTGTGGGCCTAACTACCCGGACATTACAATAATAGTCGCTACGTATGGACTCTCGTCACTTTGTACGCACGTAGCCCCCCAAAACAAATGCACATAGCATATAAATCACCTCTGGGGACAATTCCCTCTTACAAGGTTAGAAAGGAGACTCACCTCGTGTCGAATCTACCTCTCGGACCAAGGATGCGCCCAAAACTCCGAACTCTACACCCGAGGACTCGCAACTAGCCAAATGTTGCACAAGTATATCAATTCATGTTCAAATTAGGGAAATTATCCTATTTATTCAATGATTTCAACATTCTTGAAAAGTTCTCAAAATTCAACCCCGAGCCCGCACACTTGAATTCTGAAAATTCTCGAAGGAATCACTCACCCATATCTTAAGGATCGATAATATACGGTTTCTACCTGAATTCATGGCATCAAATGAGTAATTCACCAATTCCCTCAAGAACCCTAGGTTACTACCCCATTCTTGATTTTTCCATGATTTAGTGGTTGATTCAATTTGTAATTCATGTATTAAACTTGTACTAAAGTGGAATTAACTTACCTTATCAGTAGTTATGTCGTGGAACCTCTTTCCCCAAGCTCCCAATTCTTTAATGGAGGTGAAGAATGAAAGAAATGGGTAAAATCCCTAGTTTTAAAAGAAAACACAATGCCTGCCCTACAGTGTTTTCGCACCTGCGGTCTCGCACCGGCGAGCTGGGGCTCGCACCTGCGGAACTGGGCAAGAGGGGCTGGGGTCGCACCTGCGGAGGGATGACTGCAACAGCGGTTCCGCTCCTGCGGACTTTTGTCCGCACCTGCGAGGCTGGGACCGCAGGAGCGGTCCTGCACCTGCGACTGGGCAACCGCACCTGCGGTCACACCAGCAACAGAATGCACCAGCAGTTGTTTTGGCTGGTTTTTGGCCTCGTGTGGTGTCCGGGAGGCACCTGGGCCCACCCGAGCCCCCGTCCAAATTTATCAACAAGTCCCAAATTATAATACGGACTCGCTTGAGCCTTCGAACACTCGAAACAATGCTAAAATTCAAAATCACACCCCAAAACCCCCAAATACATAACTTAAGAACTTCAAGTTCTTGATTTCTATAACGATGCGCCGTAGCGACCTATACTACTCGGAATGACTTCAAATTTTGCAGGAAAGTCATAAATGACATAACGGAACTATTTCCGGTCTCGGAATTCCATTCGGACCTCGATAACATAAAATCATGTTCCAAACTAAATTTCAAACTTAAGGAAATCCGTATTTCTATATTGGGCGCCGAAATGCTCCCGGGTCATCGAAAACCCGTTCCGAATATACGCCGATGTCTGAAATCATCATACAAAGCTACTGAAACTATCAGAACTCGATTCTGAGGTCGTTTGCTCAAAAAGTTGACCGAAGTCAAACTTTGCCAAAAAGGCCAACCTTAAGGATCCAAGTGTTCCTATAGCACTCTAAACACTTCCAAATCCCGAACCACCCGTCCCCGCAAGTCATAAATCACGAGAAGCCGCTATGGGAAGTTTCATCTAGGGGAACGGTGTCCTAATACACAAAACGAATGGTCGAGTCGTTACAAGGGGCAGTGCGATCGCGGTTACATAGGAGCGATTGCACAGGGTTCCAAACAGGCCTCAAACTTTACTCTGTGTGATCGCGGTCTTTCCTATGCGATCGCACAAGTCAAAATACCTAGAAACCAGAACTGGAAAAACCAGTAGCTATTTTTTAGTTAAAAATACCCCGTGGCCTATCCGAAACTCACCCGAGCCCTCGGGGCTCTAAACAAATCATGCACGCAAGTCTAAAAATATCATACGGACTTTCTCGTGCAATAAAATCATGAAAATAACATGTAAATCTATGAATTAAACCTCAAAACTCATCATTTTCATAAAAAACACTTAAAGTTCATAATTTCTCAACCGGATGTCCGAATCACGTCAAACGAACTCCGTTTTTCACCAAATTTCACAGTTAACCTCTAAATATCATGACAAAGTTGTACCGGGCTCCGGAACCAAAATACGGACGCGATACCAATGAGTTTTAGCATTATTTCATTTTTTTAATTCATGAACATTTCAGCAAAAGAATTTCTTTCAAAAATTGATTTCTAAGGCTTGGGACCTCAGAATTCAATTTCGGGCATACGCCCGAGTTCCATATTTTACTACGGACCTCTAGGGATCGTCCGAACACAGATCCAGGTCCGTTTACTCAAAATGTTGATCAAAGTCAACTTTTATCAAATTTAAATTCTAAAAATTACTATTTCATTTTGGTCTTTTTATGGTTATTTTGCATGAAACGGAGTCTAATTTTATAAAATGACCCCTTGGGTCATCACAGTTAAATTCGTATTCCACTTTATATCTTTTCATCTTTAAGATTGTTATTCCTCTTTCATCTTGGGCGTGAAACCGGAAAGCTTTAATGTGAAAATAGTGATTTTTAGAATTTAAATTTGATAAAAGTTGACTTTGGTCAACATTTTGAGTAAAGGTCCGGGATCCGTGTTCCGACGATCCCGAGAGGTCCGCAGTAAAATATGGGACTCGGGCGTATGCCCGGAAATGAATTCCAAGGTCCCAAGCCTTAGAAATCAATTTTTGAAAGAAATTATTTTGCTGAAATGTTCATGAATTAAAGAAATAAAATAATGCTAAAAATTATTGGTATCGGGTCCTTATTTTGGTTCCGGAACCCGGTACAGCTTTGTTATGATATTTAGAGGCTAACTGTGAAATTTGGTGAAAAACGGAGTTCGTTTGACGTGATTCGGACATCCAGTTGAGAAATTATGAACTTTAAGAGTTTTTGATGAAAATGATGAGTTTTGAGGTTTAATTCATAGATTTACATGTTATTTTCATGATTTTATCGCACGAGAAAGTCTGTATGATATTTTTAGACTTGCATGCATGATTTGTTTAGAGCCCCGAGGGCTCGGGTGAGTTTCGGATAGGCCACAGGGTGTTTTTCACTTAAAAATAGCTACTGATTTTTCCAGTTCTGGTGTCTAGGTATTTTTGACATGCGCGATCGCATAGGAAAGACCGTGATCGCACAGATTAAAGTTTGAGGCTTGTTTGGAACCCTGTGCGATCGCACCTATGTAACCGCGATCGTACTGCCCCCAGCCCCCTACTCTGTGCGAACGCACAGCCCCACCCGCTAACGCACTGCCCCCAGACCCCTACCCTGTGCGAACGCACCCCCACCCCCGCGATCGCACAACCAAGTTTCCCCTTACCCTGTGCGATCGCATTTAATTAACCGCGGTAGCAGAGTTGCCCAGCCCAGCTATTATAAATATCTTTTTAAAACCGGGCAAACCTTCTTCTTCACCAAAATTTTGAGGTTTCAGCCCTAAAAACGATTTTCTTCAACAATCTTCTTCCCCAAGTCATAGGTAATCAATTTCAAACTTTTTTCTTTCAATTTCTTACTATTTTGCATCACTTTTAAAGCAAAAACAAAGAATTTTCGTGGTAAAAATCTAGGATTTGGGTAAAATTAGGGAGTTTTGTAAATATCAAATTTTTATATCAAATTAAGGTCGGGTTTCAAAACTAATAGCATATTTGGGTTCGTGGGTGAATGAGTAATCGTAAATTGGTCCGAACCCCGAGTTTCGACCAAGCGGGTCCGGGGTCGGGTTTTCACTTTTTTTGAGAAAGGCTTAGGAGAAATTATATTTTCAATGAAGTTAGTTCCTTTAGCATTAGTTAATGATATTAAGTTAATTTTGATTAGATTCGAGCAAGTTAGAGGTGAATTCAAAAGAAAAAGCAATAATTGAGCAGTGAGTGGCCTGCGGAATTGAGGTAAATGTTTGGTCTAACTTTAGCTTGAGGGAATAGGACTCCCCACTTGTTTGTTATGTGAATTGCATGGGCGTGGTGTATAGGTGTGGTGACGAGTATATGCACCACCCAAAGTGTTTGCTAAAATATGATCCCATTTCCCGTTCCCCACTTATTTGATTATTGTCTTAACTATTACATGTTCATTATTATTTCTATGACTATTTTGCCTTGTTGAATTGTTGTTAGTATTGTTGTGACTATTTAGAAAGAGTATTGGTTGTTTGAACTGGTTTCCTCATGAGATAAATATGGCTGAGAGGTTTGGTATTGTTTTATGGAATAAATGCATATATTTTGATATTCTTGTTGGTTTCTTGGTTGAGAGGTTATTGATGAAGTCATGAGAAAAGTGTAGTTTATTATTTATAATGGTTTAAATAAAAGTATTGTGAAAGGCTTGGCCTGAATCGTGAAAGTTTGAAATAAATATATATATGACTGTGATAAGGGTGGACAGGAGAAATAAATATATATATGACTGTGATAAGGGTGGACAGGAGAAATAAATATATATTACTGCGATAAGGGTGGGCATGAAAAATATAAATATATGACAGTGATATGGGATGATATTTACATTTATATTTTACTGATTTTTCAAGAAAAAGAGAATCAAAGTTTTAAAAAGCTAAAATGTTTATTTTACTACTCTTTAAATATTTTAGTACTATTTTTAGTTAAAGTTAAAGTTTGGAACTCTGAAGAGATATTTGAGAATTGGTTATAGCTGAGTTATTTTATTTTATTTGGTTGCAACACTTAATTATCTATTTGTTTAGATTTCTTTCTTGCTCATTATTTATTGTTGTTAAAGATTATATTGTTGAAACCCGACTTAGCCTCGTCACTACTTCGCCGAGGTTAGGCACGACACTTACTCAGTACATGGGGTCGGTTGTACTGATACTACACTCTGTGCTCTTTTTGCACAGATCCAGGTACCATTCAGCATTAGAGGATTCTAGGACGACTATTCGATTTCGTTTGGAGACACGAGGTACATCTGCCGACGTTCGCAGATATCCGAGAGTCTTCTCCTATATTTACATACATTGTTTTATATCATTCAGAACAGTTACACTATTTCTTTCAGACATTATTTGTAGTATTCTTTAGTTGTTTGTGGATTGTGAAACCAGACCCTGGGGTAGTTCTAGAGTTGTTATTATAAATATTATCGTGGTTCGTTTCATTTAGTTGGTCAGTTTTATTATTTTATTTTGTGGTTGTTGGGAATTAATTTGATTAAGTTCATTTAAATTAAATTATTTATGCTAAAGTAATTAATTAAGGAAAATTAGTTAATCGACTTCTAACATTGGCTTGCCTAGCAAGTATGGTGTTAGGCGCCATTACGATCACTAAGGTTGGGAATTTGGATCGTGACATTAACACACTCTATAAAAGAGAGATCATTGATTAATAGTTCAACTCTTCCACGTCATTGATATTCCTATTTTAATTTTATAACTCAAAACTTTTTAAATAAATAGAAATTTTATTTTATATTATGATAGGCGACAAACGTGCAACGCACGTTCCCAAAACTAGTTATATTAAAAGTGGGAAGGTCCTATGGCAAGACTTGAATTATTAAATTACCCATCAAAACTAATAAATCATTTTGCCCTTCATCCAAAAGTAGAATTACCTTCCATTTAGTGTTATGGATCATTAAAACCCTTAATTAAGTTTCTCTTCATTAATCTCAATACGTGAAGAATTTGAGAAGTTACAATAAATTGACCAAATTCATATGCATAATTAAAAATTGTAACTGAATAGTCACTTTCTACTGCTACTATGTAAGAGCATAATATTGATAGTTCAGTGGAAATTGGTCTAAGTACCTTTTTCTCAAGCAAGGATGCCACAATTTAGATTTGTATATGAATAGTCATATTTACCTGCTACTTTGTATATAGATACGCTCTAAACTTTTTGAGGAAATTTGAAAATGTTAAATACACGGTACTGTTCTTCTTGTATTTAATTATACTTATACAATTTTTTATTTTTATATCAAAGTATGTGGATCCTGTTAAACTTATTTTTCATCATTTTACATGAAAGAAAGTTGTGTTAATTCCACCTCCTTTATTTCCAGGCTCTGCTCTTTGTTTCGAAAGTAAGTTATCATCTCTCTCCCATACCCATAATTTATTATTCAATTGCCTTCTATCAGTTTTTTTTAAAGTGGAAATGATGTATGTTAATAAACGAGAATGCTCGATTTGTCCTTTTACATTTTTATTATTATTTTGGTTGCCCTCCCACTTAATCATGGATTCACTTTAATAACTTAACTCTACTGGTCGAATCATGGCTAGCAGTGAAGTTGTAGAGGTCGTCCGTCCTCCTAATTGTTGATAAAAGGTGCTTGGCCAATTTCCTGCAATGTCATCATTAGTTTTGATTCCATTTATTTTAGTTTAAATTTTTTTTAAATATTGTGAGTATTGAAAAAAGAAACAAAAATACACTAGGGTGCCTTTTAGTTTTTAAAAGTTTTAAGTATGACTGTTTCTAAAATAAAATATAGCAAAAGGAATATTAGATTTCACATGTTTCATTAACAATCTATGGAATGGCTTCATTTCAATATCGATTTATATTTTAATGGCTCCAAAGTGTTACTTCCAGTATGTTATTGATCGTAGATTAGGACAAGTAACTAATTTTGTTTTCGAAATTGATTCAATGTCTGAAAATCATTTGGACAATAGCGCTATATGCAAAAGAGAGGACAATAAAAAAGAATGTTCGTAGCTGCAAAAGAAAAAGCAAAGGAAGAATAAATAGTGTGGTAATATGGCTGCTTTAGGTAATGACAATGCCATACATGACATAATTTAGCCCAAAACAGCTTATGTACTAATGACAATGTTAAGGGTCATGAACCCTAGTTATTATTAATATGAGTACCTTTTATGTTCAAAAAAAAGTAAAATAAGCTCAGCTAGAATACACCACAGGGGAGAGTAATAAGGCAACATAATCTTTTTTCTATATTTGATTCATTGTAATCTTTTTAATTATTCAATAATTTATTTTTTCTGATTACAATCCTTATTTTCTTATTTGATTGGCGATCCTTCAGGATCCTTCTTTCCTTTTGTACCTGAGCAACCTTGCTCCTCCATCTTGTATTTGAAGAATCTCAATCTAATAAACGAAGCAGTTCTCTGTAAATTCACTCTTGAATCTCTTTATGGTATCAAGAGCCTTTACGCTCTAACGAGTTATTTTTCGATCATTTCCTTTGCTGGTGTTATTGAACTTCCCTTCGCTACCATGACTATCAACTCAAGTTCAGTAACCACCCCAATTGTGCCAACTTCATCTACTGATTCCAGTTCATCTATTCTTCCTTCTCATGGTGCTATTAATCCAATCGCTCAGGCTAGCCAGTTTGTCACAATCAACCCAACCTCTCAACTTCCAATAAAGTTGACTGGTAGCAGCAATTTCCTAACATGAAAAGCACAACATGAGATGCTTTTTCTTGGATATGATCTTGTTTCATAAATTGATGGAACACTTCCATGCCCGCCAGCCTCAGAACCAAATTACAAAAATTGGCTCCAACAAGATAGCGTTATCTGACATGCCATCATGACGTCAATTGATGCCACTATTGCGCCCCTTGTTGCCACGGCGCCCAACGCCTATGTTTCTTGGGAAAAACTCACTCAACAGTACGCAAACAAGCCGCAAACAAGAGTCTATGGTCTCCAAGACTCTCTCAATCACCTTGTTAAAGGTACCAAGCCCGTCGCTCAATATCTCAATGAGATACGTGCCCTTGCTGATGAAATTCCCATTGTTGGATCCCCTATTGGTAGTGATGCCCTAGTGATCAAGGTTCTTAGTGGCCTTGGTCCTGAATACAATGAGATGAGTACTGCTATTCGCTCCAGAGAAACACCCATCACTCTTGAAGAGCTTTTTGACAAGCTAAGCACTCATGAAGTTTTCCTTCATCATCGACAAGAATCTGCTGCCATCATAACCCATTATACCCAAAGATCCAACCAGCAAAATCGCCAGTCACAACGACAGAACGACTATAATAGTCGTAACAACTACAATGGCAATAACAACTGAAGGAACTACCAACAATCTCCCAATGAAAACAACAATTGGCCTCGTAATCAATATACTGGCAACTCCAATCGCCAACAGAATTGGCACTCATCCACTTCCGACAGCAATAAAACTCGAGTTCAATGCCAGTTATGTGAGAAATTTGGACATATTGCCAAGGTTTGTCGGTCACGCTCTCATAATGTAAATGAGCCCCAAGCTAATTTTTCAGTTAAGGGATCATCAGAAAATTCTAATTGGGTCATGGATATTAGAGCGTCACACCATATTACTTTTGACACACAGAACCTGCAAGTTTACTCAGACTACACTGGTACCGATGATGTAATCGTTGGTGAAGATAATGGTATTAAAATTACCCATACATGACATACTACTCTTCCATCTACTTCTTGAAACTTTATTTTGAAAAATGTTTTATGTACTCCTACCATTCATCGCAATTTAATATTTGTTCCTCAATTTTACGAGCAAAATAAAAAAATTGTTGAGTTCTTTCCTGCTTTCTTGGTTGTGAAGTATTTGACCATGGGAGAACCTTTGGCTCAAGTCCCAAATAGAGCTCGGACTTATGAATGGACTAGGTCCTCGCCATCACCAGCAGCCTATCTTGCTTCTTCTGCCAACAATTCCTCGTTCACCCTTTGGCATCGTCGTTTTGGTCACCCCCATTTAAAAGTTCTAAAGTCAATTGTCTCCCAGTTTAATTTGCCTGTTTTCAATTCTTATCAAGATCATTGTAATTCTTGCCTTTGCAATAAAAGTCTTCGTTTACCATTTAAACAATCGACTTTGAAAAGTTCGAAGACCACTAGAACTACTATTTACTGATGTATGGGGACCTTCTCCAGTCACATCCTCTCATGGATTTCGCTTCTATGTTATCTTTGTGGATCATTTCACCAAATACATATGGTTTTTCCTTTTAAAAAGGAAATCTGATGTTCTTTCAACTTTTATCAACTTCAGATTGCTTGTTGAAAAATATTTTAATGTTCCAATTCTTACTGTTTATTCTGATGGTGGTGGAGAATATGTGGGTCTTACAAAAACACTTTCAGATATGGGAATTCAACACCTTTTCTCACCCTCCCCCCCTCCCCCCTCCCC